>WYDI02008927.1:0-74727 GCA_009867235.2 Psittacus erithacus | reverse complement strand
TGACATGGTTTAGTGGGAGGTGTCCCTGCCCATGGCAGGGGGATTGGAACTGGATGATCTTAAGGTCCTTTCCAACCATTCTATGATTCTGTGACATCCCACGTTTGCTTTCCTAGTAGAAATCTTTATTAAGAATAGGTATTCTAAATAGGTTGATCTGTAATGGGTTGTGTTCTGCATTTACCTTCTAAGAAATTCATGATTCCTATTTATATGGAGTCTTCCTAATAGTTCTACAGAAAAATTAGGTTTACTGTCACCAATAGGTGGCATTCCAAAACAGGGCAGTCAAGATTCAGGAGTGTAAATAGAAAACGTATCCAGCAGTGGCTATACCTGTGTGGAAATAAGGTTTTGCATGTCTGAAGTTCTTAATGATTTGTCATAGCTCTGTCAGCAGAATTCTTTCAAAAAGGAAATGCTCTTGTCCTTTGGCCTGTTTTAAGTGAGACAGTGAAGATAATAGTATTCTTGTGGTGTTGAGAATTAGTGAGGAGCCTTGGGACTTGGAGCGCTTAGGCTTTGTTTCCAAGACAAGGCTTAGGGTATATCCGTGGTGTTTCTCTAAGGAAGTATTGAGGGGATTAAAAAAATGCTTTTTCTTAACCTCCATCAGTCTGGCTTCATATGTAGGCGTTCACTTTGGAGTTAGTCTTAATATAGTTACTTACATTGTCTAAGTACAGGAGAGTTTTAATTCAGGAACTTGAACTGGTTTTGCCTGAATCAGATTTTGTTTAAAACTTTGTGCATCTTGATATTTTCTGATTTATGTAATAGGTCAAGTTTTTGGGCCAAGTTGCCTAAATTTTCTTAAACATAAGGTATGTGATTGCATCTTCTTCATGCTTTGCACAGCATAATTCTTGGTTTTGGTTTGGTTTGGCTTTTTTATTCTCATGTTTTCAAATGGGAGTTGGCAGTAATAAGCTTACAACAATATGGCTTTATTTCTTTCTAATATTGTAAGGTTTGTACTCAACTATTTTAATTTTTAAATAGTATAGCAAATATATGAATTTGTGGAATTTTGTTAAGCTAAGCTAATGGTTTGATTTCCATATAAAGGCAATTTGAGCTGCAAGTGGCTCAGAAATCCACATAACGTCTCATGTGGTAGCAGGGCTCTTAAATTAATCCGTATTTTAGTTTACTGCTTTCTACCCATTAGAAATCAGTTATTCCAAAGTGATGTATAGACTTCAGAGTGCCCATACGTTTCTTTACAGAAATTACTGTCAGTTAATAATATTGGATAGATCCCAAAGCTTTTACTCTGCTTTCATGATGTCTGTCCTTTTCCAGAAAGTACTCGTTTCTTAGTACCTCAGCTTGCAGGACCAATGACCTAATGTTTTTGGTTTCTAACTTACTTGCGTGGTAATAACTGGCTATAAAATTACACAGTAAACTTCTGTTCTGCAAGTTTGAATTAAACACAGAGAGAGCCCTTAGGGAAAACTGAATATACAAAGAAAAGTTTTGAACATGTGTATTCGTTCTGCTGAGCTAGTGACATCTTAATTATGGTCACATTTTTATGGTATACTTTATAATAACACCATAGCTGTGTAGTTACAATGCTGCTACATTATATTTGGGCTTTTCTAACATTTAACCATTTCTTCCTGTGACCATGGCATGGTATAATGTATAATATGTATAATAATGTATAATGGCAGGACTGAAATACTTTTCTATTCTCTATGTATGTATTTTTAAAAGTCAGGAATAATATAATGTAATTTACAGTAAATGTCATGTATTACATTTACTGTACAAACAGTGTCTCAGGGTTTTGCTGTTAACTTCAGTATAGAGTAAAACTACAGTAAATCAGATTATTTTTCAAGTGAAACTTGCTTTCATAAAATACTTTATAGTTACAAATAAAAAAGACAACAGACATCCTCCCAATAATATCTCTTTATAAACTAATCCTGTTCATATATGTGAGTTTATATGCTATATTTTCACACCAAGTTAACTCTTCAGTACTGAAAGCTTAATAGTGCTGCTTTGAACCAAATGGTGTTCTTTGCATGCAAAATTCTGAGCTATGTTTTTAAGTTTCTTTCCTTGCCTTATTTAATAAGTGCTGTCTCACATTTTAAGGCCCAAATCATGAATGTCGTACAAGAAAAAGGCCTTAAATGCACTGGGCCTTTAATGCCCACAGCTGATGTCCTCAGCTTATCCATTAGGAAGTTATAATGAGTATAGTGCCAGTCAACGTTTAATTTTGGGGAAATTCAACCTATTCAACTTATACAACTTTTGTAACAAAAAATTACGCATAAAAATAAATTATTGATAGTTCATATAATGAAATTTTATACTTTGTATTGCCAGGTACCCTCAACATGGCTACATTGCTATACCTTTTTTAATTTTACCCATAAATGTGTAGATCATGCATAGAATGTGAAAGCATCTGTATTACCTTTACTTTTATCGTGTATTGTGTTCAGTAGTTTGTAGCTTTCAAAATGTTTATCTTCAGTATCTGCCATTTTGCTATTACGTTAATGGAAATAGTTAATTTTTCAAGTAGTGACCCTTTAGGAAAACCAGAGTATCAGGATTTATTCAATAATCTATCTTTATGCAATCTAAATTCAATCATGTTTGTAATATGTCAAGGTTATTTCTCATGATACACAAGGAGTTAAAGTGATTTACCAAGATTTTTCATATACTTTTCTTTAAATTTATTGCATAGAAATGAGTTACATTTAGCCATACCAGCAAAACTAATTGCACTTTCAGTTAGTTAAAGCTTGAAGTGCATGGCAGACATTCATACCAAACAAAAAGCAGCTCAACCGGTATTGCGTATTTTATCTAGAAAAGCATTTCTGTTCAGTATTGCTAAATATAGCCAATATTATTTCATACATATTTGCAAAGTTAACATATAGTTTAAGCCATTCAACACCATGCTTTAAGCGGTAATTTAAAATTTAAAACATTTTACCTTGTAATCTAACCTAACAGCAGATTCTGCTTGGTGTCATTTAGTCTCCAGTTGCAAATGAAACAAAATCACAGTGATATCTTTAAAATAAACAGAGAAACAGTAGGGTTTGTTGAAACATGTTAGCTGATTCCTTAGTTAAGTCTGAAATAGCTTCTTTCCCTGGGGACAAAGCGCTGTTCTGTTCTGTGTGCAGAGCATCAGCTAATACTGTTACTCGGAGAACTAAAAAGCTCACTTCAGGAAAATGAAAAGCAGCACAATATGTTCGGTCCGTAGGCTGACAGGGCACAGCTGGAAATTCCCCTTCGGTTGCATAAAGAACAGGAAAATGGAGAGTTTTCAAAAGACACAAAACCTGTGTATTTTATTCCATTATGGTTTATGTATTTAGAAATTTAGTTTCCAGGTAGCATGGTTTTAGTGTAGATTTATTATTTGACAGAGATAATACATTTTGGCAAGCCTAAAGATTAACACAGACAGCATTTATTAAAATTAGAGCTTTTTTCTTCAGTTAATATTTTCTTAATCTGTACGTGTCCTTACAGCCTATAGTCTATAAGCAGCAAACTTTTTTGGTGAAGTTTTTAGCATGGAAAATTTTTCTTTTGTCCGTGTTCAGGAATGATTTCACCATAAGTTGGTAGCGTATGTATGGAAAATAAAATGACTGAAGCATTTTCCCTTCATTTTTTGTAAGGCTAATTACATCCTGAAACATGATCCTGAAGCACAGCTATGCAGAAGCTGCAGTGAAGTCAGTAATCCAAATATGAGAAATGGGGGGGGGTAAGGGAGAGGATAATGGTACATTACCACAAGTCCTTTGTATGCCAGCAGAGCCTTCTCCTTCGTCCCAGATAGACTTTCTTCAGGGTGGCAGTGTTTGATGAGATGCTGAGTCTACTAAGCCTCAGAAATGGCAAATTTACCTGGTGAATGGAGTTGTCTGGGTTCTTCCGACATTAAAAATTTGTTTTGTGCTTGAATTCATACTCTGAGGAGTGTTCAGACAGATAGTCACAGCATGGTAAAATCATTGAGTTAACCATAATTGTTAGCCAGCATGTGGTGGAGAGATACTGGGAAAACACATTGTCTCTTAAAATAGTAATTCAGTTTCTACTGTGCTTTGCTTTGCAAAGTCAGAAGAAATATTAAACTTCTGTAGTTTATCAGGAGCTGTTTGAAAAGAATGGAGTTGATTACACTCAAAAAATTGAACTGGCATCTGAAATGAGATGGCACAGTTCAGTACCTGTGCTTAAAAGCATTGATTTGTAAAGGGGGAGCCTAACAATAAGACAATTCTTCTAGCATAACTGGGGAAAAGAACAGCAAAAAACATCTTCTCGTATTTTTGCATGTGAGGTAAAAGGCCTTATGTATTTAAATTATGGTATATTTATTAGAGACAAAAATGACAGCATTCACTTCGTTATGTATTTATATATTTCGTATATAAATGTGACTCCTTGCACTTCTAATTGCTGTCTCAGGATCATCTTCTGATAGTGTTCTAATAAAGATCTACAGACAGCTTGCCTTCTAGCAGACCAGTAAAATGGATCTGGCCGCCCTTTGATCATGTGAAGCTCTGATTTAATGCATCTGCTTTGAATGTAACACCTCTGATAGCTGAATTCTAGTAAATCCTTAAAGCTGGACTTTAAAGTTAGGTCATGTTTTGAAAGGTCGCTATCTCCCGGCAGCTTTCCAGAACTGAGAGGGACACCACCTTGTCTCATCTGCTAGATCATAAATTGAAAATCCTACATCCTGTAAGAAGACATTAGGTTCTCTGGAGGTGTTATTTAAATCAGTATATAGACTTCTCTAAAACAAATACTTTAGCATGAGCAGTGAAGCATGAAGGCTTTCTAATTGTAGGGATCTGAGATGATCTATTTGTCTGTTAATGTGTATTCCACAGTCAGGGTCTCATTCAGAACACAATTGCTAGTAAGCAAACACTTTCTCTGATGCCATTACTGCTTTTAATATGCAAGTAAAAAGTCCTGGAGGCATTATAGTTCTGGTGGTACCCATGTTTAGCCTTCCTTGTGGTTACCTTTAAATCTGTTTTCCTTTAACATGGGTGCCAAAATTTACTTTCTCCTACATATGTCTGGTACCATCTGGCATGTGTTACACATGCTGAAGTTGAAATAGCCAAGCAAAAGGCTGTTGTACTAAACAAATAGATAATCTGGGTTGTTCTCCTCCTTCATCCCTCTAGTTACCTGGCATAAGAGTGTGGCTTTGTGATTGTAGTGATATCTGCCATTAGTATGAAACAGAATGCCTGGGAGGCCCTTGCTTATCTTTTTCTCAGCTTCTGTTAAGGAAAAAATAAAGACAACCTGACGGATCTGCAAAGACATAGCTCCCTCTTTGTGAAAATGACATTACACTTTCGTACAGTGAACAACAATGTTTGAAAATTGTAGGAGCTGTTAAAGAAAGTGTCCCATGGTTACCTGGTAACTGAAGGGTTTGGGGCTTTTTAATTTGTAAAAGAAGTATCTGAAAATGGACATCATCTGCTGCATTCCAAAAGGATTTAAATGCATGTAAAATTAGTAATTAAATATTGGCTTAATACTGTTATTTACATTCAAATCTACCATGTAAACTTGCCTGGTATAAGAAAAAAATGGTGTATATTCTACTAAAACCTCAGACTAGGATGGCCTTGCAAATGATTTCAGACATACGCAGTTCAGGTAGTTTCTGTGTAAGTAAAATACATTGCAGTATCCTCAAGGATCTCATATTTACTGTCTTTATGTGAATAATTCAGTCAGAGCAGACCAAGTAGCCAGTCTCTGCTTTGCCTGTGAGTACTGTTATGCTGATCTAGCCCATATGGGTGGCCAGCCATTTGAATGAGGTGTGCAACATGAATGTCTGGTAAGATGCCTTAGTGTGGAATGGTCTCTTTTGAGTGACTAATAATTAAAATAATTTTCTGTTATTTTATATCTTACGGCAAACTATCACCAGAGCATTATGGCTTAGTGTCTTGAGCAAGAGGCATAGGATATGTGAAATGAATGTGGAAGCCTGGGGCCTCTAGCATGGATTCTTCAAGAAATACAGGCTGACCTCTTTTCCTTATAACTTGTTATTTGTAGAGGGGCAAGACTGTCCCTCTTTCTTTGCTGAAATTATCCAGTGGGAAATTATTCAAGGAAGTCTACGTCAGTGAAAAAGAGGGATGAGAGTTTAGGTTGGCATCAAGCTTGTTTATAGTGGTTACAACAGGTTTTTATAACATCTCTAATGGTACCTATTAGATGACAGCCGGTAGTGGAAATAAGCTTTTAAGCAATTTGATACAGTTAAAATAAATCTGTTTTCTCTTTCTTCCTCAAAGACCTTTTCAAACACTTAGATAAGTCTCACTTCTGTGAACATAAAAGATACCATGAATTACGGCAGCAACACTCCTGGGCCCTTACACTGGTATGAAGTATTTTTTGAGATTTTAGGTATTTCTAATAATTGTAATTGGTTCACTGTTTTTGCCCGAGTTTTCTGATCCATTGCCACATTAAATAGAAATGAAATAAAGAATCAGAATCTTTCTAAAAAACTCTCCTAGGGAAGTATGTAGGAGTGAGTGTGCTTTTTAAGCTATCCATGTCATATGAATATCTATTACCTCCGTATTATGCAGCAGCCTAGTTATGGCAATAGGGAGCAACTGCAGGATATTTCCTTCTGCTGTCCCAGCAGAACTTGCTCATCTCAGTGGGTTGTGTAACTATAGCCTTTGGTACCAAAAAGTTGGATTCTTTAAGTATCAGTGTTCTTGACATGCATTTGAAGCGTAAGCTTTAGCTGGTGTATGTATTCAACAGATTCCCACACAGATTTAGGTTTGGAGCTACATATAACAGACAACATACTACTCTCCTCTGCATCTGTATGTTTGCAGTCATTTCTTCATAACAGATAAAATGTGTTGTCCTGGGTTCAGCAGTAGCAGTCATTTTTCTCCTCCTTAGTAGCTGGTGCAGCGCTGTGTTTTTGACTTTCGGCCTGGGAACAGCGCTGATAACACTGATGCTTTTAGCTGCTGCTCAGTAATGTTTACTCTGACCAAGGACTCTGAGCCTCATGTTCTGCCAGGGAGGAGGGGAAGCCAGGAGGAAGCAGAGACAGGACACCTGATGCAAACTACCCAAAGAGGTATTCCATACCACAGCACGTCATGCCCAGAGAGGTAACTGGGAGTTACCCGGAAGGGCTAGGTCACTGCAAGGGGTCGGGCTGGGTCTTGGTGTGGTGAGCTGTTGTATTCTCTCTCCTTGCTATTTCCCTTGTCATTGTTATTATTGGTGGTAGTGGTAGTGATTTGTGTTATACCTTAGTTACTAGACTGTTCTTATCTCAACCTGTGGGAGTTGTATTCTTTTGATTCTCCTCCCCATCCCTCCATGAGCTGAGGGAGGAAGAGGGGAGTGAGTGAGAGATTGTGTGGCTTGGCTTAAACCACGACATGTGTCTACTTGCGATGTCTACTCATACAGTATGAGGGAATATATTTATGAACTGGAGAATATTTTATGATCTTATAGAATTAAGTCCAAAGTGTGAGTGGCAAAAGGAATCATTTTCACCACTGCTTTTTCTTAATCCTCTAAGCATAGCTTTTTACATTGCTTCTCTACATCAGATTTTAATTTCTCTGGATTTCCTGAGAGCACTAGTAACCTCTTTTCCTTTCACAGCAGGCAGAAGTTTTAGTCAGTGTACAGTAGTACTATTGTTGTTACTCTTTTTATCAGTTTTGCCTCAGGAGTGAATGGTGGGAGGAGAAGCTTATGTTCACTATTGTGGCTCTGTTCTAAACCTCAGGTGGCCTAAACTTAATGCATAAATTAATATGGTAGTCTGCGAGGTTGAAAATGGCTTAAAGATTTTCAAATTATGCCTGAAAGGCCACTTAATACATGGAGTATGTTGAAACAGAGGAGGAACAGCATCTGTTTCTTAATCATCTTGAAAATACCTGAAGTGAAATACCTTAGCCATCAAAGAAAGTGAGCAGGCTGAAAGAATATAGAAGGACACCCTAATAAAATAAAAATTCTTAAGCAAACTTAAAATCAAGAACCTAGGATTAGTTTGTTTACGAGTGGAAATTTGAGAGATGATATATGAGTATAGAAACAAGAGCTGAAGTAACAACTTCTGATCACAGCTTATAGAGACCATGAAACATCAGTTCTACATCATACCTTTTAAAATGTAAACTTTTATCTGCGTAATGGACAAATAAAACGCATGAAGAGGAGTAGTCTTCACTGAGTGAGTTGAATGCTAGGTGTAACCTAGCTTATCACAGTAGACAAAAGAATGCATTTTAGACAGCCCCTGATAACTTACAGGATTGCTTAAATTACCTTCTTAACTTACTGAGTGTACTCAGGAGGTCATGTAGCTCATCTAGTCCAACCTGATACTCAAGACAGGGTAAAGATTAAACTCAGAACAGGTTTTTGTTCAGTTGCTTTTGGAAGGTATTAAGGGCAGAGTTTACATAACATTTCTTGGCTGCCAGTTCCCATGCCCGGCTGCCACTGAGAATTCTATTTATCTCTTCTACCTGAGGATGCACCTCCATAAAGAGCTGTGCTTTGTATTCTCTTCAGTACTGCAAAGCTATTCTTTGAATTTCCCTAGGCCATCTTTTCTCCAGGCAGAACCAGTCTCTTGTTTCTACTAATAGTGAGCAAACCTTAAGGAATTTGGAAGTGGTTCAAAAGGGTTTACAGCATGCTTGGTTATAAAATGGGGTAAGATACACTTTAAAAGATTCAGATAGGCTTTAGAAAAAAATGGCACCTCAAATGGATGTATATAATTTTTTTTCTCTTATTTCATGTATTCTAAAAAAGATTAGAGAAAAGGCAATGTGTTTTCATGCCAACTTTGCTGGTTCTTTGAGTGCTCTTGGCTCAGCTGGTCAGTATCACTTTAAGTAGAACTTAGAGTCAGAATTATTTGTAGGGCTGAGTTGTAGCTAGTGATGAGTTGCTAAGTTATGATGGTTCAGACAGTATATACAGCAGCCCTGCAGTACAAGTTTTGGAGATATCTTGCTATGATTCAGAGCAAAACAGAGAAAGTGTTGTCTAAAAAGGATGGAAATTGTCTAAGTGGACAGCATCATAGTCATCTTATTTTTGAAGCAAGCTGTAACTTCCAGTAATTTGTACAAAACAGCCCCAAATGATAGGCCTGTGGTGTTAAAGGTTCTGAGCGCTTGAGCTTTTGTGGAGCTTATGCATATGTAGTACATGCACAGAGTTTTAATTTTGTTGACATAAATTCTACCCTTCCCTCTCCCTCCCCCTCCCCCCAAAAAAAATCTGTATGCCTTCCCCAGAACATTAAAAAGAAACCCTGTTATTTGTAACATGGGTGTTTAATTTTTGATTTTAAAGTTATTTCAGAATCATCTGAGAATATTTAATGTTGTCTGTATTTAGGTAATGATCTTACGCTACGTGTTGATGTTATCTTGTTGAACAGTTTTAAAGGAACAACATGATGTTCCTTGGAAGACATCAAGCTGTGAAATGTTCTGCTTTCTGCAATTATAAAGTGATTGTGAGAAATATCATGTACAAATGTTGGAAAGTTCACATCTTCCGCATTACCGTGCATATCTGTTACTGGATGAAAGTGAAGTTTTTTCTCACAAGAGCTACAGAGTGAGCTGTCTTTCCTTGCTCAGTATGTCATGCGATAGGTACATAGCGTTTCAGTCACCAATTCACATCCTTATTTTGTTAGGACAATTTGCTGCTTTGTGTTTCTTTTTACAGACATCTTTTTTATTTGCCTTCCAGATAGCAACACCTTTACTGAAGGCGTCCTTTAGTTACCCGTTCGTCATGTCCTAAGCTTCTGAGCATTTTTAATCAAACCATGATGAGGGTGCCAGTCATCATAGGTACCTGCAGTAGACCCAGTGGGGTTTTATCTTATAGGACATGCCTTCCAGGGTATCCTGATAAGGCAGGTGGCACTGGCCACTTGAATCTTAGGAAATCCTTTCCTTACCATCCCTGGCTAAGCCTTAGGTGAAGCACTTCCAAAGTTACATGACTGCCTTAGTACTATTATCTTCATTGCTGATCTTTAAGCAGGGCTTGCAAATGAAAATATCAGCTTAGTGCTCAGTATCAGCTGAAGTGGCATATACAACTTTAGCAATTATTCGAAAAAGAGCAGGAAACAAAACTGAAAACATCATTATGGCACGTGTAGGCACTTGAATCTAGTATGGCACTTATGCCATGCTTCATCTCTAGGTCCTCCACCTTTGTACAGCGTGAGGATTTCAGGATACCCAGTCCACCTATTCTGGTAGTTTTTCAGCAGTGCCAGAGAGAGCACCGCAAGTCTTGACCGCAGAAGGTAGTCAGGTGCATGTATGATCAGAGCATAAACACATAGATTCTTCTTTTCCAGGCTTTATGATTGGATGTAGGGCTGCATCCTAGGGTGTCTCTGAACAGCTCTGATCGCAGTATTTGCTTTACCTCCCTTTTCCACAGGTGAGCAGTAGTCACACGCATGCATACCTTAGCATACATTTTATCAATTTCATTATCTGGGGGCAGAGGAAAGGAAATGCCAACCCTCTGTACTTTATCACCTGTTACCATGTCTTACTTGGTACCATTCTGTAGCTCTGCATGTTCCACGGTCATCCTTATTTTTAATAGCTTTCATGTTAATACAGATTTATTGATGCTTTGTGTTTTACTATGTTATTTATGGAAGGGCTGTGTTGAAATTATTTTATTTATTCCTAAACCACTGATGGAAATACTGTTTCTGTGAGTCAGAAAACACATCCGTATTCAGGAATTTAAAGCTTTTTCCGTTTTGCTGAGGAATTTGAAAGGAAAGAGACAGTACTGAAAATTACGGCAGCATTTTTTAACCTTCAAATAAAATAAAAGAATGTAATAACATTTTTAAATTGCTTTACTCTTAGTTGTCATGGTTAATCTTTGCAGTTGCTGGCTGGTTTTGATCAAGGACAAAGATGGAATCCTAAGTCTGAAAATACTGATGTGTTGGTTTGGGTTCTTTTAAACATAACACACAAATTTATAGTTGGAAAAAAATAGGAAGGGGGGGAAATTTATAACTGTTAAAGTCAGCACAAAACATGAGATGGGGAATTTGGGATTGGCAGTACACTATTTCTAAAACCTATAGCAGTTACTGCATTCCTTTTTGTAATCAGCGGTCACCAATATCCTTAAGGAAAAAAGACTTAGGAGAAGGAAAATGTGTTGCTGGGAAACCTTAGCAGATTAAACCCAGATTTTCCTGATGTATTTAAAATTATTAACAATACATTGCAAAAAGCTTTGAGTACTTCTTTAGGTGGGAATAAACCTAAATTTTCATAACTGCAGCTCAGTTCCGGCTCTTCATTGAAGAGAGCAGAATATACAAAGTATCAATATTCATTCTTATTAACTTTCTCAAACACTAATTATTGCCACAACTCAGTGCCTCTTAGTTATGTTTCCATTCAGTCATACAACACTGTTCTTAGTTTGAGATATGTTTCTCTCACTTTATATCTAAAATGCCAGTGAACAGAAAGATGGAAGTAATTTGTAGCTTCCTTCAGGAGCTACCTCAGATCTGAGGCTGGTATGTGTCATGTACTGCCTGTATGTGCATCAGTGAAGAGATTTAGTAGATTTTTTGTTATTTCACTGTCAATAGCCTGCTCCCTGTGGTGTCGCAAAGCCAGTAGTTCGCCTAGCACAACTTTATGAACCCTGGTTCACATAAGTGAATGTGTACAATTTTCAATGTCCTTCTGTCTTACTTCTCCAATAGTATCACTTCTTTTTTCAGGTTCAAATGTTGACACTTCCCTGTATGTTGGGCAATTATGTTTCAGTTATTTGCTGATTTGTTTTTTTCCTAAATACTCATTTTAGCAACTGAGCATTTCATCAGTGTGTCTGAAATAGCACATTGAGCTTGGTTTGGGGTTTGGCTTTTTTGCATGTGCCAGTATTG
Source organism: Psittacus erithacus (assembly GCA_009867235.2). Taxonomy (NCBI): domain Eukaryota; kingdom Metazoa; phylum Chordata; class Aves; order Psittaciformes; family Psittacidae; genus Psittacus; species Psittacus erithacus. The sequence goes on along the minus strand of WYDI02008927.1, from coordinate 62,672 downwards.
AATATTGTTACTCATCAATACAATTTTGAGGTTTCTAGCTTTTTTTCTAATATAATCATATTTTGCGGCATAAATACAAAAGATGGAATAATTTAATTCGGTCTTGTCCTTGCCATAGTTCATATAGTATTATCTCTTATTTCTGCTATACCCAAACTTTGTATAAACTGAAGACTATTTATCCAAATATTTTTGCGTTCCTTTAAGTTTGTAGTTTTGGATCTGAACTTCAGCAAGTGTTCATTTAATTACGGGAGTATCATTCTATATCAAAGACATTGCTCTAATATTTTCAGACACAGATACTCTGTTCTGGGAAACCCATCACATTGCTAGTATTAGTGTGATAAATTTAAAGTTGTCTTTTCAGTTCTTGTTGCTCAGAAGTATCCCCTAACAGATTTTCATAGTTTATTTCTTTTGTAAAGATCTTTTTCTCATGTAAACTATGAAGCATTCAGAATGATTCAAAACAGGGTTTTGAAGGTCATGGGAACCCCAGCAGTTGCATTTTCTTTCAGTAGGCACGCACATCATACGCAGAGCAAGGAGTTTAAATGTTTAAATAAAGGCTGGACTAAAAGGCACATACAGAAAGTCTGTATTTTAAATGTAGAAAATTAGGATTACTTTCTCTGCATGTAAATACTGAAAATAGGTTGATTGCAATTAAAAATTAGACTGTACCATTATTCTAATGGCCTTTCCCTATTTGTTTGCCCTTTTAAAAGCAATAATTTGTTTTCTGTTTACTTGGCCATGCTTGGTTGCACTTGCCATTTGCAGACAAAATGGCCAAAAGAGTGTGTCCAACAGAACACTGTGTACTTCTCTAAAAAGTGAATGCCATTTTTCTAAACTTCTTCTGTATACTGTTGCCAGCTTGAATTGTATCAGAAATGAAAGAACAAAATCGATCTTACAGATAGAACTGTCTGTTAGACGTTGGGTTCCTGTGGCTTGCTTCATGTATCAGTTCTGTTTGTTGCCTGAGGTATCTTTGCATTGGTTTTAATATTAAGTAGAAATTAGTAATAGGATGCCTTTTCACTGAGAGACTCTCAGGAAGGAGGTGTAAACTGGGGACACAAATATTTTGAGGCTTTTTAGTAAAAAAGGATTTCTTGGCAGCTCGTACAGAAAGAAAATTTAAGGGAAAAAAGAAAAAAAAAACCCAAACAACAAAGTTTGCTTGCAGTTTCTTTTTAGATCTAAAAATTAGTTGTCTTTGCCTGTTGATTCATGTTTTCCCCATTAAAGACAGTGGCACCAAATGGTTTGTTTGGGTGAATTAGTGGACAATGGCAAAAAGTTCCTTGTATAGCAATTCCACAGTGCTCTCTCCAGATTGGTGTCCCACTACTGGTTCTGTGGTTGTGCTGTTGATCGTATTGTGAGAACTGACATGGGGTTTTCACACATTGTGCTTCTGCTCAACACACAGCACAGCCACACAGGCCATTCTGCTGGTGGAAATAAGGGAACAGTACTTAGCTGGTGGAAAGCAGGGAGGATGGCAAGAGCTCAACCTCTCCCTGGGCACTTGTTTTATGAAACCAAACTTTAAAACAATGTGTTTCCAAAATAATATAACCTGAGAGATAACTATTTGTTCTGCCAGTAACTGACTGGAAGAAGCTACTGCTTTTTACTCTAAACAAGAAATAAGATACCATCTCCCAGTGAGTTGAAGGGAACTTGGTTTGAATCATGCTATATGTTTTTAAATAGCTTTTAATGACTCTGCAGTTTTATTTATTGTATTTACCTTCACTTCTTTCTTAGAATGATATGTACTCAGTACAGAACTGTGCCTTTCAGTCTATCATCATTCCAGGCCAGGAGGACCGGATGACCAGTGGTTTGCATTTGGGTCATGTCTAAAGGTCCCCATTGACACAGCGCCACTACATGCTGCTCTTACATACTGAGACATGACTTGCTCAAGTTCTGCAGTTTTCTTGTACACATCAGCCACAACCTGCCTAACCAGTTAGTTCCAATCTGTGATGATAAATACTGTGTTACTGTGATGGATAAATATTTTTTGCTTTTTCAAAGGCTGTTAAATTTTGTAAAAGTCTTTGAGGTTCATTTACTTGAAGTTTTGCTTCAAGTGCTTTTTATAGATATAACTTTTGTAATTTTAATATGGCACTGTTGTCCATGTGTCATGGATATGAGAGCAAGAGAGTTTTCGAAAGTCTGCAAAATCTGCCACATTATGATATACCACATGTGGAACAAAGGTACATCACTGTATTTACTGGGATGAAGTGAGATTTTACTCCATAACCTACAGGTTTAAATTAGAAGTAATTCTGTTTATGTTAGTGCAGTTACTCTAAAGTAAAACCAAAGAGTGTGGAAGGAAGCAGTTAATGGATATTCTATATGTGGAGAAACCTTTATTTCTGCTGGAATAGTAGAATGTCAAAATATGTCAAAAATTAAAGAGGACAGTTCAGTGATATTTTTTAGTGAAATAATTGATCTTCTTGGTACCCCTTTGTTTATGTGTGTTTTGACCTGGTAAATTTGTTTTCAGATTGGGTTTGAGTTTTGACAGTTTTGTTTCTTTAATTAAATATATATAGATATAGATTCAGATGTCTATACCATTTCACCTTTCAGCAGTGCTTTGGGATGAAAGCAAAAATCATTTCATAGTTCCTTCTGGAAATACTTGTTGTATGTGCTTCAGTGATATCAGATTGAGTTTACAGCATCATGCCTGTGCATGTCACTGCAGAGTGTGTTGAAGGGTCCATATTCGCTTTAACTGGCTAAATGAAAGCTCAGTAGTGACAGCACAGGCTGTTTCAACTCATGGCAGCTACGTAGATAAGGCAGGCACCAAAGAAGGATCAATGCCACTGTGGCATTGCTGTTTCTGGTACTGAAACTAGCTGTACTAAGTGTCTAATTCACACATATTTGTTAATCAGTCATACTGCCGTTTAAGCAAACATTTTGAGAAAGAAAGGGAAGGAAAGGAAAAAGGAAGGGAAAGGAAAGGAAAAACGTATTATTGACGCATTGTCTTGTCAGCTGGTTTTCATCTAAGAGTTCTAACACCCAGTCAGTTCAAGAGAGCAGCTACCTAATCTAGTGCTTGAGCATCTGTAAACCCAACTGCAGTGAATACAACAAAAAGGGGTGTAACAAATGGATGATCAGAAATGGTTCCATATCACAGCACATCATGTCCAGGATGTAACTGGGGGCGGTTACCTGGAAGGGCTAGATTACTGCTGGGGTGGGGCTGGGTACCGATCAGTGGTGAGCTGTTGTATTCTCTTCTCTTGTTATTTCCCTTATCATTTTTATCCTTGGTGGTAGCAGTAGTGATTTGTGTTATACCTTAGTTACTGGACTGTTCTTATCTCAACCTGTGGGAGTTGTATTCTTTCAGTTCTCCTTCCCATCCCTTCGGGAGCTGAGAGAAGAAGGGGGGGAGTGAGTGAGAGACTGCATGGCTGGACTTAAACCACGACACAGTGATAATGCACCGTAAGCCTGTTCCCAGCAGTACAGCTGTACCAGGTATTAGAGTAAGTTCAGCATTTGTTTTGTTCTGCAAGCATGTGTGAACCTAAATTTACAGTAATCCCAATAGACAAGTGGGAAGAATCATAAAAATGTCAACTATTGTCACCAAATTATATCTATCTAAAAAAATGAAGATTTTATTGTATCCAACACTGAATTTTTACCACTAGCTTAAAGAAAGTTAGCATAAGTAGCAGTAGCGGTGAAAATAAAAGATGCTGTGTTTAATCTGTGTGACTGACTCTCTGGAAAAGGCTTGTTTTTCCTCCTGCATACTACTACACTGGTTAGTAAAGCAGCTGGAAAGATAGAAGGACCATTTGTATGTGATATTTATACCATATTTTGGAGCAAGCATTGATATCTAATCCTTTATTGGCTACTTTTTCTGTATTTTGTGGCCTTTACTTGTATTACGCTGTGTGTTGTACAAGGGAAAATGAACTGATTTTGTCAGAAGCCTCTGCTGGTTTTGTTTCAGAGAGCTGGGAAGTTTTATAAAGTACGTTCACAGCTAGTACTCTGGTAAGTTATGACATCTTTGTCTTGCAGAAATAAGCAGGGAAGATCCTATGAGTTAATCAGGATTGAGTTGTTAGTAATTCTGAATTCGTAGGGCAACAGAATATGTAAGAAATAAGAAGTGTGATTTTGGAGTTAAACGAGCTGTAGAACTATCATTTGAATTATTTTTAAGAGCCATAAATGTGTGCGTAGTCTAGAAAGTGCTACTTTTGCACTGGCAGGAGCAGCTGCACGTAAATGCTAGTACAAGAGCTGATTCCAAAATAGAGAGGGGAAAAAATAGAAAATGCCAAAGATGAAGAATATGCTGGAGGCCTCAAATGTTAGTGCGTGGTATGTTTTGGAGGAGTCATCCAGAGGTCTTTCTACAGGGGAAAAATATAATATTAAAGTAATACAGAACTACATTTTGAATAACATTGTAGTGCTTGCCTTTCTTCTCAGATTTTTCCTACCTAATGATCAGATTATTGTGTATACCTTATAGTTCCTACTGTGAGACTCAGCTTGCCATTGGAAATGTGGCTTGTCTTTTGAGTGCTACATACTCAGCTTTTTATACGAGCTGGGGATAACTACATGTTAAATTCTGGAAATCCAAAATCTTCCTTTTGTTTGTTGCTTTAATTTCCTTTTCTTGAACTAATGTTACTCATCTGTCCATTGCTATCAAAGTTTTTCGTCTTACTTGTACTTCCCCTTTTCCCTTTACTTCCTTTTTTTTATCCTTTCTCCTTTTTCACCCTTCTTGTTATTGTTCCTTCTCTCCTTTTTCTCCATGGACATACAATAAAATCAAATATTGAGGTTTTGATGCTTCTCATGTGACTTTATATATAGTTTGTATTGTTAATACACTTCAGATAGTTAGTGAGTCATTAATTGCTGCTTGGATTGCTTCCAGTATCTGAAGGGGACCTATAAGGATGCTGGGGAGGGGCTCTTCATTAGGGACTGTAGTGACAGGACAAGGGGTAATGGGTTCAAACTTAAACAGGGAAAGTCCAGGTTAGATATAAGGAAGAAGTTCTTTACTGTAAGGGTGGTGAGGCACTGGAATGGGTTGCCCAAGGAAGTTGTGAATGCTCCATCCCTGGCAATGTTCAAGGCCAGGCTGGACAGAGCCTTGGGTGGCATGGTTTAGTGGGAGGTGTCCCTGCCCATGGCAGGGGGGTTGGAGCTAGACGATCTTAAGGTCCTTTCCAACCCTAACTATTCTGTGATTCTATGATTAGAACACTGGAAATGTCCGTGCTGTTGTTTAGGTTGAAATGGCATGACAAAATCTTTCAAAATATTGCTGTTTGTGTGGAGACTTGAAACTTTGAATACCCAGTTAGACTCTGGCATTAATTAATAATCAATCATATACTTATGCAATTAGGAGTTCATCTGTGTAGGCCAACAGGACAAAGCCTGAAGGGCATGCCCCTTTCACTGAGCTGCTAATAGTATAGAAACCCTGACATCAGTTCTACCTTTCTAAAGTGTTTTTACTAATAACCCAGCTGAGCGTGGACTTGCTGACCATGCAATTTTGAATCAAGGCAATGCATTGCTGTATGCCACATAATACTAAGTCCTTTTGCAAAGCATGCTGAATTCCAACAGTCCTGAAGTCATTCTGCAGTCTAGGTCCATGATCACTCCATCTGGAGACACCCGTAGCTCAGGCCAGACAGTGGCATTTTGCCATTGGTTTGTGTGGAAAACAGTGAATACAGTCAATAGCTGTGAGGAGAGTTTGCAGAGGAATTTGGGATGAGTGCCAGTGGACAAAGGACTTGAAGGCTTCTTGTGCTTCCCCACATCCAGCAGTGTAAAAGCATGTTCTGGCAAAGGCTGGTGCTCCAGTATCCACACTGCCAACATGCATTATTCTAAAACTTTATGTTGTTGAGTTAGGACTAATCTTGTTAGTATACAACTGGGAAAAGGAAAGTCTTAAACATAGACTGGGGTTTATAGGCATGAATGTTTGTGTTGCTTTACTTCCTTAGAGCTTTAAAAACACAAGAGAATTAAACTGACTGAAAACCTGAAGAAATAACAAGAGAAAGAAAAGCAGTAGTATTAGCTGATTTTCTTTCAACTGGATTTCTACAAGGACAAGATTTGTTACCAGGTTGTCTGAATTGTTTCTGCGCCGCCAGCTATTTAAATTCAAATGAAAAAATACCTCAGGGTTGTGTTGAAAGTGAATGAATTACACTGGCAGCTAGTATTAGTATTACTATTACTTCTTTGTGTTGTAGCACTACCTAGCAATAAAACAAATATTTATATACACATCACAGCGCATTCTTAGTGATTGCAACTTTGGCATTTAAAAACCAAATAAGGTGCGGCACAAGAATATGATTTTGCCTGGCAGCTGCATGCAGTTTCTCCTAGAGGATGCACTAAAGAATTCTCATCACTGCCCTAAATTCTTTTGTATTTGGCAGTATACTAATTATCTGAGTCAAAATCATCCTTGTTCTGCAAGATTTAGTCTAAGGTATATTCGAGAGCTGCAGACTCAGTAGTGTTACAGTGTAAGTGTTTTGGGGTTTTTTTTCCCATTTTGTTGTTTGGGGGTTTGCTGCTTTCTTATTGCAGCCATTTAGTCGATGAAAGTTTGAGGTCAGTTGACTGTTTTTATGTGCCTATTGTTTATCAGTGCATTGACAACTTTGCACCCTTACACATACAGTAATTATAAATTATTACATGCTTTTGTGTACCATAAATCCCTACTTGTAGGTGCTTGGGTCTTCTCAAAAATGTTTCCTCTGTCACTCCTGTTTATGCTAAGAATGTGTGTGATGAACTGAAATGTCATGCTTTTGACAGCCAGATTTAAAGAACTGTATTTGGGTATTACATGAAAGGAATTCGGTGGGCTTAAAGCTTTCAGGGTCGTTTCAACTGGACTGGTTCCTACTCTTGCTGATAGCAACAGGCTTGTTATCATTTCATGTTAATATGTATTTTCACATAAGCAGAATATTTGAGGCAATTGATAATTGTTAATAACCAGACCAATGAAAGCTACTAAGTGAGATTGTCCCAAATGCTTTGTAGAACCATTAAAGAGGGCATTTTGAGGAAAAGATTTTAACATGTCTACAGCATACATTTTTATAGAAAGCTTTGCTTTTCTCCTAATGCAGATGTTAAACCCTTTTCTGATGCTCAGGAACAATAATACTACTACGAGTATTCACTACTATTGTGAAAATAGGCACTGATTTATACAAGGATGCATTTTACATCCATAGCTGCATATGTTTATGGCAAAATCTGGTCCTTATGATGGCTGGTAAAGGATATTATTGTACTACAGGCAGTAGGGGGGAATTATGCTGTGGACATTGTTGTTCATCCAGTGATACGAAATCTAAAGTGGAACAACTAAAGAAGGAGCATATCTTTATTCTTGAGTGCAAGTCATGCAGGAGGTTTTGTGCAGGTTGCACCTTTGCCTCTGGTGTCCAGTAGAGGTTACAGAACAGCTACCACTTTCTTAAGGTACCAATGTGGTAGTACAGGCAGATTTAACAGCTACTAATTGACCAAAACCCTCTCTGCTGTTGGACAGTTTGCTTGAAGTGACAAGAGATTGATTTCTTGTACAGTTTCTATCCCTTGGTGAGAAATTAAACCTGATGTTTTTGGATGTTCCGGGTGGGTCTGTGGACATATATGTCTTTACATGTTTTCCCACAAAGAAGTGAATAACTCTTCAGAAGTGAATAACTCTTCAGACTCTTTTAGAAAGGCAGTTCTCTAAGGTTTATTTGAACAAGACTTCAAATACCTTTTCTATACTTGATCTATTTATTGGCAGTTAGATTAATAAGTAGTAACAACTGAAAGTTATTAGATTATTTTATCCTGTCCTCCACTGTGTGCTGTCCTTCTTGCTTTGAATTTCTCTTTGCAGAATCTGTGGTACAAAAAAAACTTGGGGGGGGGATGGAAGTCTTGCTGCCACACAGCATTGATAATACATATTTTGAGTATATTGCATTGATGATAATTCCTGGCTCATACATGAACAGACTTGCTGGCTAATGAAGTCAAGGTTAAAATTCTCTCATCTGAGGCAGGTATGTTATCTTTACAGGGATAACAGGTCTCAAAGAACTCCAGTTACTGTGCGAATGGGCAGCTGTTCTAGTTATAAAAATAATGGAGTTTATTGATTAACAGTAGTTCACTGGTTCTAGTTCTTAACTGTGCACTTTTATCTTCTACATGATCCAGTCAAAATGAAATAACCACAGCAGTAAATGATCAACAGAAGTTGAATAACTTATTGAAAAACTTTATAATCATGCTTTTAAAAGTAAATGTGCAACACAGAGCATATTTAGGTGAACTGAACGTTCTTTGTTGTGGCCTATGATTATTTTTTAAATTAATCAGGGTACTTGGAAAAAACTAACACGGCTTCAGAGCCAAGTCATTAACCAAATTCAGATGTTGTTGTTTAGATTATGTTTAAATTCTGCTGTCTGGACAGGCTTCATAATGTAAACTGTACAAAAGCAAGTTGGGTCACATTTGATAACCAACTTTTCTGTGGTATTTCCAATCCAAGTTGCTTTAGGCAATCCAGGACCCTTTTACAAAGCCATTAAAAAGGCTTAGAGAAAATCTTGCAGCATCTTCTATAGAGAAAAATATTTAAAGTTCTGTAAAGTTATCTTGCTTCTGTTGTCATGGAAAAGAACCCAAACTTAGCTTAATTTCTCTCTTAAAAATACCTTCCTGCAGTCTACTTCCTTCAGATTATTAAAAAACAGGCTCACAATTATTTCTTCCTAGGTTTTTGATTCTTCATGCAGTTCTGTAATATGGCATCTTTTTGCCTTTCTTAATTTTTTTGTTTCCATTCTGTTCCTGTCTGCTTAGTATCTCTTTTCTAAATCAGGTATGTCCACACAGTACCTTGCTTTAAGTTTATCATCGTGAAGTGTTCAATTATATTTAACTGCAGAGGTAGGGTAGGGGATTCAAAACACAGTATAATGAAAACTAGTATGTCAGTAAACTTGCAAAGGAGAAACAGAACTACTGAGCTCTACTGGTTTACTGTGGATTTCCAATGGAAGAAATGCCCAGGTGCAGAGCTAATACTCTCCCACAGAAAGCAAATCAAGTAGTATGCCCTGGATGTGGAACTGTGTGTACTCGTGCAGAGGATGGCTCTACAGCTGCCTTAGTATTGAGACAGAGTTCTTTAAAAGTTAAATAACAGGTAAGGCCTAAAATTTTAATCTAGAAAGACTGGCTTATTTAAACTTAAAAAGGCAAAGAGAAAGCCAGAACTAGCTCAGAGGTTATGATTCTTCAGTTTAAGTGGATAGTCAATAAAATCTGATACGGGAGCAAAGAAAGGGGAATGTGCTGTCCCTGAGTAGCAGATGGCATGTTCGTTCTATGTATATCCTGACATTGACCGGTAGCTCCAGAACACTTGTTCTCAGGAGGAGAGATGGCTGCCTTCTGTAAGCCATGCAACACCCAGGCAGGCAGTTCCAGGTGATACGTCCGACAGGGTTGTGCTGATGTTGATCTTGTGGCAGCAGAAGCATTCTTGCTTTCTGGACTCTTTTCTAGCCTCTTAACCATGGCTCCCTGACACCTTCAGGTTTGCCAGTGCCTGTGTCCAAGAGGGCAACATTAATAGGTGAAGATCATTCTGCAACTCAGGAGCAGTTTGGGGTGTCTGATGCTGCAATGCAGAGTCTTTGAAGGTAGAGTAAGCGAGCCTGCAAGTCTTCAGCTGCTCTGGAGGAGCGTGTTCTGATTTCCAATATGCCTACTTACTATAGAAACAAACACATACTAAAGTGCCTTGATGCTTTTGCTTTAGAAACATTGGCTCGTACGTGTGCTCAGGAGTGTGACTGTTCATAATCTAGTGGAAAACTTCTGCCTTGACAATTTGACAAAGAAATAACAAAGACTCATCTCTTTCCCAGCAAGAAAAAAAGTAAAGAGAAAACATCTGCAACTTCTTTGTTTGCTAAGCAGTTACTATGTACCCCTTCCTGTCCTTGTCCAAAGTTTCATTTTCATTTAATTCTTTTTTCCCTCACATTTTAAAAATAAACCTTGAGTATGTATTTAATTTATTCCCAGTCTGCTCTGATTAAGTTGCAGATAAACATGTGGTTACCATATGACAAAGTGATATTGAAAGGAAATGCCTTATAAGAGTCACAGTAGTAGGTGTACTTGGGCCTGGGCAGTGCTGGGGCAGCTCTTCTGTACATATGCAGCCTAGATCCAATTATGAAAATAAAAATCATATGGTAAATTGATAGTGAATAGTGACAAACTGCATCAGGTACTGTACAAACATGGTTGAATCAAGCATCAAAAATAATGTTATGGAAATGTGAAAGAAGGAAAATAGATGGCAATGTAATAGAGTAGGGGCTGAAACAGCTGAAGATGAAAAGGGAAGAAGAACAACTCAAAGGAATGTCTTTGGCGGTTTGCTAAGGCTGCATGGGTTTGGGGCCGGTGATGAGTAAGACTTCCTCACAGATTGTTTCAGATCCTGGTGTAGAGCATTCACTTAACTGTAAGAGGTAGTTGCAAGGCTGAATCTTAGCGAAGCAATCTGGAACTCTTGAGGTACAGATCTGGTCTGCTAAAAACAGAGCTCTGAAACCAAGTGGATGCAGGGCAATTTGTATTCAGTAACCGGCTGCATGTATGCACAGGGGGAAAAGAGGCATATTCTGACCTTGTGAGGACATTTTGGGAAACGTTTCCTGCAAAGATTTCCCCTGTCCAGGACTCATTCCTCAAGTCTGCTCCCAAACCTCTCCCTTCCTGTCCTAAAAAGGAAACGTGCATGTTGGTATCACTTGTGGTTTTCAAAGAAGGGAGCAGAGCAGCGAGATGAACTGTGGCTGCCACACAGACAAACCGGCTTTTCATTGGGCACTTCTTTTGTAAACGTGCTCTTTGGCTCTGAAGCCTCCTGTGAGTTTTGTGCAATTTGCACCACGTGGATCACGAGCAGCACTGTTCCCACCTAAATAAACATTTCACTCAGTGGAAGATGGAAGCTGTGTTTATCCTGAGACATAATTACGAGTGGTGAAGTCTGATAAATCCAGATTGCAAATACAGTGTTTTTATGCCATGTAATTTAGTTGAAGGGGAAAAGTACATTATCTTTTCTTGGTTTCAGTTCCTGAAATTGCACAAAATGAGAAACCTCATGGTGACTTTTGAGAACCTTTATGCTTTGAACTTTCAATGTGCCATTCTTTGAATACTTCAAGATATAATTCTAGGCCTTGCAAAGCAGTTTTCAGTGTAGGCATTAAAAAAAAATAGCATGCAAGAACATATTTATAAAATGTTTTTCTTTTCTAATTCTCTCAGTTGTATTTTATTGTTTAAAATGGGTTTTATTAAAGTTTTTTTTCTGGCTGTGGTAGGTACAGCAGCTTATTTTCATAGCTACAACTTATTACATAGGATCACAGAAGAGTTAGGATTGGAAAGGACCTTAAGATCAGCCAGTTCCAACATACCCCAGTTGCTTCAAATTGGTATTTATTCTTACCCAAAAAGAAAAGCATGCTGCCATCTTCCCTAGGGTATAATAACCATCTGAAACAAAGGTGACCTTAGATGTGCTAATAATGTTTGTAGTTTTGTGCTTTAACTGACATTTAGTTAAACACACTCTGTTTGCTGAAAAGCTTGCCATATTTTAATTTAATCATTGACTTCAGGTTACAATATTGTTAGCTTTCAGGCTAACACCAAACTGTCTCTGTTTTCACAAAGCCGCATGAAATGGTGATGCAGAAGCTGATAGCACACCCACTTGAGCATCTTGCCACTAGAACATGTTGGTTTGGACACAGGACTACATTTGGTGCTGCAGCTTCAGCAATACCTGTTGTTTAGCATGGATATATGGGTTTGTCCTGAAAAATAATATGGATCTGGTTAAGTGGGCTTGTGTTGATGCTCAGTTTCCTCATGTTTCCATGTCTCAGGTCTGAATCTCATTATGACCAAATGGCCAAAAGGAAAATGTTATTTAAGCACACGCAGCCTTCCCCAAACCATCAGCATTTCTAATCCAACAGGTATGGGACTCAAACCTATTATTTTCTTTAAAGCCAAGTATAAAAGTGAATAGAATTTATACAGCATTAACCATTTTATTAACGTTTAACACTTTAATCATGAATAGATGCCTGTATGAGAAGAGGCAACACATGAAGATTTGCATCTTGTGGAATTACTGTAAAATTATACTGGAGTGCAGCAGGAGAAGTTGATTGGGTGGGTTTGTGCAATGCTAGCTACAGTTGGAGAAATGCAGAAATACTTTGGGTTAAGTATTTCTAATGTCCCATACTGTTTAGAGGCAAATGAGAATGAGATTTATTTTTCTTGAACCTGGGTATTCAAATTATTTGTAGAATGCTACCTTAGCAATTGTGTTGTATTTCTTACTCTAATTGCATAATTTTGTGGCACTTAGGGACAGTTTTGTGGTGGACTTGTCTGTGTTAAGTTTATGGTTGGATTTGATAACCTCAAAGGTCTTTTCCAACATAAATGATTCTGTGGAGACCTGTCACACTTATATGATGGTCAGAGATCAAGCAAGGACTGGGACGCTGATTCCCTAAGCGCACTGTTCTGAGGTACTGCCATAATTAGTGTGCTGATAAACTGCCTTGCTCTAGAAACTGAAATTGAAATAGTGGGATTCCAGTTCTGCATTGTTCTGAATGAGGGAATAGCCCCAGCACTGCCCCAAGTATCAGTAGATGATAATGGTGTAACTGGATTCATGGCTTTCTAAATATTCCTCTATTGCTGTAGTGGAGTTCATGAAAACAACAACAAAAAATAGCTTATGTGAATCATACACGTACACGCACAACAAGGGATTCACTGCATCTTCTAATTCTTGTACTGTGGGTTCATTGCATACCTTAAAGCAAAAGTCCATTTATAAAAGTCCTGTGCAATGTGATTAATACACTGTACCAAATACAGGTTTTAGGTAATACAGAATATATTTGCACAGATGCCAAAGAGTATATGAAATGCCATATAAAGAATACTTTATTTTTCAACCAAAAAATATATGGCATGGGATAAAGTGAATTTTCCTTCAAAATGTAAATGTTTAAGCCTTACAAATACCCCAGTAGCTCCCAAAGAGCTTTGTTTTCAGTATTAAGCTGCTGAAGAAACAAGGATTTAAACATGTCAGCCTGCAACATAAACGTACTCAGCTGGATGCTGAGGTGTGTCATAGAAAAGTAATTCCTAAGTAGTTCTCTCACAATAAATTCTATTGCTTTCTATATTCATTGGATTGGGGGGGGGGTTTATGATTTATGGGTCAGTATTTTATCTGTGCACCCAATGCTTCTGAAAAATAAGAGGAAATTCATCCAGTTTACATTTGCATCAGTTTACATATACAAAAGCCTATCTTGGTAGACAAAGTCAGTCGAATTAACAGTAATGTAATGATTTATGTTGTTGTTGGGTAGTTTTTAATGGAGTGTTGTTTGTCTGTTTGGCCAGACCTCTAAAGCACCGGAGGATGCTGGGTTTGCCCACACTTGACGTTGTTGTTAAAACACCGGAATCCTTGCAGTAAGCCTGGCAGTCACAGAGTTGGGTTTCTGTGAAAAAACTAAACATTGGTGTCCATTCTGTTTGTCTAATGCTTTGTGTACGGGGGATGTTATGCAAGTCTCTGAGGAGACGTACTATAGATTTGCGGCTATTGCTCATACATTTACATTGTCATTATCGTATTACTTTCTTTATATAATTTTTAGAAGCTCGTTTAAATGAAACGTGCTACATCTTTGATTAGATTTCACTTCACATTAAAACCACAAAGTCTGTCTGTAGGAATATTCCCCTTGTGAACCATCGGTCTTTCTGACTCAGTAATTCCAGTGCATCAGAAGGGAAGTCTTTTTACAGAACATTGTGTTATGGCGCTTTCCACAGTGAAATTTTGGACCTTTCAGGCTTTGGACGTAATATTTAATGACACTGGTAGTGCTTACGGTGTTCGCCGGCAAATACACAAATGCTGGCATTGCATAGCAAACACTTCTACCTAAAGATCAACTGAGGCATGTGACAAACTTACAGCATGGTTTCCTCTTCTTGCATATTCTGAAGGTTCCAGGCCTTTGATTACAGTTCAGAAGTCTCAGGGAAGTGCTATTTGAGACAAAAACCTTCTCAAACCCATGGCCGTCTTACAGATCTTCACTCACTTCCACTACAGGCTTTTCTTTTATCTTTGTGTTCATATGTTTAGTATACATCAATTTATACAGCACTGCTGTTGCCCAGTCAAGCAGTGGAGAGGAAGGAAAGAACCAAAACCAGGATGCGTTTCTTTTCAGGCATAGTAATGCTAATTTCTTGATGGTGGGGTACTCACAGATTGGTTTGTCTCATCTGTTGAAGTCTGAGCAGTGCGTGGTACCAGAAAAGTTAAATTTCTTGGAGCATTTTTTCTCTTACTCAGGCTTTAAAAATACAGAGAAATGAAATTTTTGTTACGTTTTGATGTTGGTGACAGCTGCCTTACAGATATCATATGTTTCTTAATAGAAATACATTAACAAATGGATTGTGCAATGCCTAGAACTGAAACTCTCCAAAGCAACTTAAGTTACATTTCTAGAAAGGTTATGGATTAAAAATGTACACAGGACATTCAGTTTGTGACAGATTAACACAGTTTGTAGCTTGAGGATCATAGAATCCTAGAATAGCCAGGGCTGGAAAGGACCTTAAGATCATCCAGTTCCAACCCCCCTGCCATGGGCAGGGACACCTCCCACTAAACCATGGCACCCAAGGCTCTGTCCAACCTGGCCTTGAACACCGCCAGGGATGGAGCATTCGCAGCTTCCCTGGGCAACCCATTCCAGTGCCTCAGCACCCTCACAGTAAAGAACTTTAAGAGTTCCTGGTGAAGTTAGCACAAAATATTTTAGCAGTGTGCATTAAGGACAGACAAATTGTAAGAGCACGTCTCAGTAATGGAACTGTAGTTACCTGGGCTAGCAGATGGGTTAGTAAAGGTAAAAATAGAAACTAATTTCCAAACATGTAATTGCTGCATTTCTTTCATTTTGTAGTTTGGTGTTTGCTGGCTTTATGTATCTTTAGGGCTTAATCATGTAATAGTAAAACTACTCCACTTGTTACCTGAGTTAGACTGCTGCTAAAACTGGAGAACAAGGCTGTTGGAAAACACAGCTACTTGAAATGGAGACTATCCCTCCCGGAGCATGTGGGGCAGCACGCCAGGACAGCTTCCCTTTGGGCAATGCTGAAGGGATTGACCTCAGTTTTTTGCAGTGGGCAGCAGACTGGTGGCAGTGGGTTTAATGCTGGTGGTTTAATGCTTCTGGGATTTGATCATGTTGTTATTGGTATTCTACACTTATCTAGAAGTTTCCTTGGTTTTGCAAATAGTTTGTATTTGAATTATTAAAGTTGAATTACTGAATTCTACTAAATTCAACTAAAGTTGAATTACTAAAATTGAATTACTAAAAAATCACTGATGTTATTATTTTATAGTCCTGATGCTACCTACCACCATGTGTATGCCGTCAGTGGTTGATAATATGGCTTTACTTAGTTGAGCAAACCACACATACAAATCACCCAAATCAGAGCCCAAGTGGAGAATCTTTGGTAAATGTAGAAGTAGCTCACACCTATGAAGGGACTCATAGTGGTGTGACTCCTTATATACAGTCCTGCTTACAGAATGCCAAGTTCAAAATTAGTAGTGTAACTGAAGTACTGTTCCAACTAAGAGCAGAGTAGCATTACTTTCTTGACACAGAAACAAATCCATCTGCTTTTATTACAGCTTTTGTCTTGCCAGTTTTGCTTAGCATTCGTAGCCATGGCTTTTAGGCTGACTAACTTAAAGCAATGCCCTTAGAAGAGCATGCAGAAAATTCCCCAGATTTTGCTTAAAAATAGATCCTACAAGCATGTTCACTTGGATGGCTGCATGTGTGTGTTTATGTAAGATGTGTCATGGGAGAAAGGGAAGACTGTGTATTCCATCATGAAAGTCATCCCTTTGTGATTTGAGACTGTTTCTGTTCTAGACAAAAGTTCCCATAAGATTCTCTGCTTGGACTCCTGAAGGAGCTGGAAAAACAATTTCCGTCCAGAAGTAATAATAGCACAGCCTTTTTGGTTTTGATCATAAACTGACATTTAAAAGTCATCTGAGGAAAGGCATTTCTTGATTAAAGTCAGGTTTTGTTTAGCACAGTTGTAGCTGATCCTTCCCAACTGGCATTGCAGTACTTGATGTGATAGCTTTCATTTGCCCCATGTCCAGTTTATGACATCCCACATGAGTCTTGGGCTTTCCTATGGGGCCTCTCAGTGGATTAGGCCATTCTGTTGCTCTGGTTATTGCTCAGCTTTTCCCTTGGGAAAACTTGGAAGAGTGGCCCAGCAGAGAAGATGAGGTGATGATCTGGTGCCCCCAAAGTGTGTTTGGAATTGTAGTTCCGTGAGAACTGTTGCAGTTTTTGCATCCGGTATGCTTTGGTTTTCCTTTCCAGTCAGATCCACGTTTCCCATGGGATACAGGTATTACATTTTATGTGTGGAATAGAAAAGGTAGATTGCATGACTGCCTTTCCTGGCTTTTTCCCTACGTTTTCAGTGTTTAAGATTGCTCACGTAGTCCCGGTGTGGTAGTTTTGCTTCCTTCTTCTGCTGTGTGGTCATTCTAAGGAGTCATCCTTTGGTGAGACATGAGCCGTGCATCCTCATGAGGGTCTGGGTCAGGCACAGCTTCATGCCACAATTAGATTTCAGTTCTAGTGTGTTTTCTGCCCAGAGAGATGTAGCTATTTATGTTTTGGCTTTTTATGTTTTGTAGATTGCTAAAATATGATCTTTCCTGCTAAGCTGGATTATATCCCAAATCCTGTGAATTTCATACGAGATCAGATTCTCATGGCATTAGGATTGATTGCTAAGACCCTGGCATTTACTGACAGTACAGAATAACCGCTTGCTGTGTGCAGAATTTGCCAACACACGCTTCCAGGTACAAGGGAAATCACACACTGAGATTGCCTTGGGATACCTCTGGCTTCTGTCCACAGAAAGTACCACTCTCAGCTGGGGGTAAATGCATTGGTAAGGGTGGAAGTCAGGGGTGTGTTTTAGAGTGATTTGAAGGGCTGAACTCTTATCTAGTTCCTCTGATCTATTTTCTCTTGTGATTCCCAAAGGTCTTAGGTATGAGTGGGTAAAGATAAAACCTGACTCAGTGTTTGTTTAGCTATGGTATGTTTGGGATCTCTTGTAAACAAGGAACTTCAGAGCTGAGTTCATCAGATATGAGCTAATCCTAAATTATTTGCAACAATAAGTATTTGCAACCTGGAGCTAAAGAGATTGCTCGAATCCCTGAGACCTCTGATATTAAATGGAGAATATTAAAGACAAGGGTTATTGAGAAGGAAGGTCTGAAAACCTCGTTTTATTTTATCCTCAGAGGAGCATAATTCCACAGGGAGCAGCGCTGAAAAAAGACTGTTCTGGTAGGCGAGTGACCCGAGATCTGCGCGTTTCTGTGCTGTAACTGCTGTGTGCTTTGTTGCCTCCTCCGTGTCTTTGTTCCCAGGATAGTTCGTGGTCTTTATCCCTGTGGTAAATACAGTGCTAGATCCTCTGTAGACATTAAAACTGGCAAATTCCATGTGTTTTATGTCATTTGGCATTCTGCTCCTATCCCCTTCAGTTTGTCATAAATTCCTAAACCAGAGCGAGGTCACATCTGGCAGCAATTTCAGCCAGCCAGATGAGGCGTAATCCTGAAGAAGCGAGCTCATTTTCTCCAGTGCTTTTCAATGATGAGCTCTCCTGCTCCTTTTCCATAAGGCACTCCGCTTGCCCTTTGAGCTCTGTGGAACAATACAGGCTCACAGACTTTTCACACTTTATAAAGGCAATCTTTGGAACACAGCTTTGTGTCCAGTACATGAGGCAGTACAAGGGAGTAACAGTGCTGAAGCCTTCTGGGAACAGGCTGTATCTGGATTCTGTTTTCCTTTGCAATAGCATGTCCGTGTGGCTCTTCATACTCCCAAGTAACCTGTCACCTTTCCTACTGCAGAACTTCTAAAGGATCCATCCACAGCTGCCATTCTGCTTTTCTTTTACATGCTTTTAAAATAGTTACAGCAGAAGTTGCAAGGCTTGGGTAATTCCAAGACTGGAAAATATTAGATGCACTAACAAAGTAATGGAACAATTATCAATCTCTGCACATTGTAGCAACTGAAAATAGCTCTAATTCACACTAATATGGAAGTTTAAAAGTAGTTTTATATATTTCATCATGTTCCCATTGTCCTGTTGTATTTTGATAATAGTGGTTATGTTGGTATCTCATTGCCTTTATTACTTTATGTTTTCAAAGCTCTGTGTGGAGCTTGGTGGTCCAGTTTCTCAAAAGCAGAAAAACAGAGCGTGGTAGTAAACTTATGGAGGTCATAGAGCAGAGACTAGTGCCATGGTGATGTATTATAATGTGCTATTGAAATCAACTTAACAGCACTGGGGTAAAAAATAATCTTTCAAGGTTTCCAAGGTCATGCACAAGGGCCTCTAAGCCTGTTTGTACAGTACTGATTTTCCCTCTGAGGCGAGCAAATTTTAAGTCTCTCTTGATATCCCATGGGCGATATTTCAAAAAACAAAAAAAGCAAACTACTCCTCCCCCAAAAAAGAACCCCAAAACCATTCAAACTTAAAATGCCACCACAAAATAAACTAAACCCAGTATGTCAGAATTTAAACATGTTAGTTTAGAGTAACCATACTACTACAGATGCAAGCTGGTAAGAAGCATTGCAGCTGGAAAGCACTCATTATAAACCAGCTTGTATACAATTTTTGTGACCTAATTTATACCCTTCTGAACCTATTTATTTTCAGGAAAAATATCCTGACATCGTGACCCTTCCAGAAGGCCTGCTGGGAGATTATATACTGCTGAGGAGCCCCAAAACTTCTGGGTAAGCCAATAAATCAATTTCTTGATTTATGCAGATAAAGGATTGTGAAACACATAGGGATAACCTGTTGGTCTGCTTGAACAGTGTCACTCTGCTTTGTAAAGTGTTTAAACACAAAGCCGAGATAGTGTGTGTTATGTATTAGGGTTATAACCACACATTAAAAATGCAAAGAAATAAAAAACCAACTAAATATATATAGAGGTCACGTGCACATGGCTTTGTTAGAAAGATCAATCACATTGCTACTGCGTGTACTCACTCTTAAAAAGCTAGGTGGAAAAAATAAAGGGCTCGAGCAGGCTTTTAATTTGCATTTAAAACCAAAATCCATTACTTAGTTTTGGAAGCTCATGCTACAATAAAGAGTCTAAATTCCAAATTTAGGAATGCCGGATGCGTCCCCTGTGCGATAGGGTGGCACTGTCCACCCTGGTGCCTGAGCTGCTCCATGCTTGCATGCACAGGCACCACTGGAGCCTCTCAGGTCCAGCTCTGCTCCCTTCTGTGCAGTAATCACACCACGCCCAGGCAAAGCATGCCTCTCTGGTCATCTTCTCTTACAGAATGGAAAGAAAACCACAGCCTCTGTGTGACTGAGAACAGCCGGAGTTGTATTTTTCCATTGTTTTAGAAGGAAATCAGTTAGACAAGGAAGGGGAGCATTGCACTCCCATTTGTTGTTATTACTGCTAGCCCAAACAAATACAAATAAACCCTAGTATAGGTAGTGCTGTCTGGTTGAGGCAGATCTGCCATTTAAAACCAAAAGCTTTAACTCCAGGCTGCTGAAATGAATATTTATGAGCCCAGCATAGTCAGAAAACTTTTGTGACTAGGTGGTATTCTGCAGTTTCTCTTCATGTCACCAGGCACCAAGTGCCATTACACATATTCCCTCTCACCCACAATAATACCATTTCAGTGGGTTAGTAGAAATACATTTGCATATTGAGTGGTTTGCAAATTCCCAGCACGTGTACAAATTCCCAAAGAATTTTTAAGAATGAAGTGGCAAAAGGCCAGCAAATCCTAGTGAAAGGAGACTTCCACAGTCACAATTGGTCAGAAAGGGACCTTCCTCCTAGCAATGACTTGTTACTGTGCAGATCAACTGGGATCAGGAAAGCCATACTTTCCATAAGGAATATGCCTAAAAGCAGAGATGGGAGGGAAATACAAAATACAGTAAAGCAGAGAATCTATTACAGCTGTTGTTTTGGAGTAACCCCTGTGTACGTGACAAACAGTCTTCTCCCGCCGAATCCAATGGCCTCACTGGTCCCTTTGTAGAGTGCAGTGACCTCATCCTGCTGCAAAAGCTGGAACTAATATTTAGCCTTGCAGAAATCACTTCTGAGACTCGAGGGAGTAATGAGGGTGAAGAGTATTTAAAAAATTAAAAGCAAACCAATGCAGGACTCTAGACCTTAAGACAGATTTACCCCTGTGCGTTACTCTAAAGGCCATGAATAATAGGGTGGACCTTATCTGAAACCCAGAGCATCCCTGTTCATGCAAATGCTTCATCTGAAATTATTTTTCTCCATTTTCATCCTGCATCCAAGTGTGACACCTGAGCCCACTGTGCAAATAAGGCACAGAGAGATGCCATCTCTCCTTTCTCTTACTTTTTATCACTGTGCCATGGAAACTTACCATTCCTAAGGGATGATATGAACCATGGGAAAAATCTTTAAGGTTGAGAACTGGAGCATGCCTGAAACTGTTCCTCGGCAGTAGATCACTGATTTTCCTTGGTTCCAATACACATATGTCTGGTCCTGAATCGGAACCAGAGATCAGGGTGTTGCATTCCTTGGGTGAATTTTGTGTAAGAGCACACCAAGTGGAACCTTCAACTACTGCACTTCCTGCTTTGAAGAAACCTCACAAACAGGTGCTGAGTTAACCCTTAACCAGCTTTTCTGTGCCTATGCTACAGGTTTGAATTAATGATTGTTTGGAAGATACACATCGATGTGGAAGGGAGAACTACACCTGTTCTGGACCTTCTGACTAAAGTACCGAAGCAAGGTAACACGAGTCACTTCAGAGACTGTTTCTGAGCTTCCCGGGGAACACCTGGCCCTTTTTTTCTTCCCAGCATCTCTTCAGGGCACATGGAAATCCCTCTTGTGGAGCCCAGCCCATCAGAATTTAGCAAGCAGCTAAGCTTCAGCTCCTGTGTCACTTCACTTAACTTACAAGCTTGTCCTCCTCTTCTAGACAGCAGGGAACCTGCTTTGGCTGCCAGGAACAGTGCAGCTGTTTGAAAATCTGTTCGTGGTTGTGTTTTTCTTTCAGTCCTGGAGCAGAAGATGGCAACTATTGAGAATGCACCCGCCCGCTTCCGGAGCATGCTGCATCTGGTTGGGATCGAGGAAGCTATCGAGAATCTGGTCAGCGTATTTGGCTCGGAAAGATGAATACCAGCGTTGTGTACAATAGGTAGCAATTTCAAAAGTAGTTTTAATTCAGATATTGTGTTACACAGTCTATAATTTCATTGAATATAAACATTAAGTTATTTTCCATTTAGAAACCATACTCATAAAACATGCTATCTGTACAATTATGGCACGTTATATATAAATTGTCATGACAGGAAAATAAATACAGCCATTTAAATACAAAAATGCCAAATAAAATAGTTACATGTACCCAGTGAATTCATTATAAATTTATCTTTCTGATTCATTAATGTACCAGAGTGGTTTTATCTTCTTAACATTTTCTAGATACCTGGAAAGTGTTAAAAGATCATGCACTGTCAAAAATCAAGTCCATAAAAACCCATTTCATTTCACAGCTCTGTAAAAGTACAGTGATTTTAAAAGGACAAGAGAACAGTAAGAGACTCCTGGAACAAACAGTTAAATAGCTTTCTCATTAAATTAGGGTGGAAGTAGACAATTTGAAGATTTCAAAGACAAACTATGCTAAAAACAAAGAGGGAAAAAAAATGGTAACTGTATGAAGTAACGTTTTTCCACACAGCAAGTGTTGAGGAGAGATAGCATTAACCTAGAAAGAGCCATTACACTTCTGTGAGGAGAGATGGACAAGTTAAGGACTACTCACTGCAATACTTCCTTTTGATTTCCTACCTCCAGAGGGAAATTCTAGTTATGAATGCATCACATTTCATACATTCATCCCTGAAGAAACCAGAGTGGACAGATCTCCCTTCACTTCTTCACTTCCACCAGATGTACTGTTAGCTCACCAGCAAACTCTCCGCATTTCTCAGGAGTTCCTGCTCTGCACTAGACGTCCATCACAACCAACTGCCTTATCCAGACCAAATCTACATGACTGTAAGTCACATACTTCTCTAGTAGGGAATGACAGCTGCTCCTGGAATCAAGGGGCCAAAGCCACAAACCAGAATCTCAATAACATCATGGGACTTCCTCTTCAAATCCACCACTGCTCTAACCGTACCAGCAGCAGTGTGCCAGCTCCATTTATCAGTTATGAAAAAATATCTTATAGCAATGGTGAAATAGGTGGAGAAACCAAGAATAAAGAAACAGTATGTTTATAATACCATAATTGTAATAATCTGCTATTCGATCACTGAAATGGTCTCCTACTGTTCTGGTAGGTCAGGAAAAACTGGCACACTGGATTGGTTTCTGTCAGAATCTACAGTTGAGCAATGCCAGGGATTAAGGTTTGATGAGCAGCAATCTTTTACAGAATAGCTTGTTAGATATCAGGCAGACTAATTTCAAGTTTGGAATCTAGTAGACAGGCAAAATGCAGTGCTCTTTATCCACTGACATATTACTGGTTTAGCTGGTTTTGTGTAACCCTTAGTATATTTCATCTTTAGCTCTTTCTTCTATGAAAATGAAACTTGGTAACAGCACATGCTCTTTATTTGCATAAAAAAGGTGTGTGAAGTTACAGCATAAAATCCTGAAAAGTTTCCTTCCTTCCTCCTCTAACAACAGTTGGAGGATTTCTGGATTTTAAAGTAGCCTCTTTTCCCCCCAGGTCTTCTTTGGAAAGAAGGGGTTGTTATCACTGTCACCTACCAGCTTATTGCCCTGTTGCAGTGTCACATTTCAGTGAGGTACTCCACTAACGTGTCACCACCCGCAGAAAAACTCTGCAGTGGTATGATTCTGCAGCTCATACCTTTGAGTTGGTACACGGGTTTCTCGTTTTGCTTTCTGAGTTTCAAGTAAAACTGAACCATTCAAACAAAGATCTCAGTATAAATGCATTTTTTAAATGCTAACCTACGTTATTGTGAAAAACATGACGAGGAAGCACACGCTGCATTCATGTAACGGCAGGTCACTGTAGCCTGAACAGCATCTCTGCACACTTCTGGGTGTGCAATCCACAAGCATGCAGGGAAGGTGCCTGTAGATTTTACCATACTACCTGCTGGTTTGGATACATCCTCAGTCTCCAGCTCAGGATCTTCCTTGAGGATGGCTTTTACTGCAACCTCTCACAAGGCTTCTGCTGCACATACTAACATTTACAAAGCAAAGCCATCATTAAATTGCTGATGTAGTGATACAAGCTTAGCTGCAGCACTCACATGAAAAAGTGACCCCTGCAGCTTCAGAAAAGAAAGCCAATTTTTTTATGTTACTTAAAATGAATGAGCCCGGAAGTGGCTGCTCATACTACACAGCATGTGGGTATTAGTAATATAATGCCACCATTTGACACAACCTAAAAGATCTGAAATAATTTGTAAAATGTAGAATATATTATTCTTACAGTTCATCTTAAATTAGGTAAGAGCGAGCTGTAGTTTCACCTTCAATAGCAGCACATAATGTATAGAAAATACAAGACCAGTATGCCAGAGGCATTAAGCCCAGCTGTCATGTACAATGCAAAGACACTTGTCTTTAACCCTTTTCACTTTGTTTCAGAAGCTTTAGGTAGATGCACGGTGACCACAGAACTGCTGGAGGCAGTCTGGTGTTCTTAATCTCATGTGTTAGCACTGTAAAGCGTTCGGCAGCAACACAGTAGTTCCACAGGTCAGTAACGCTGGAGTAGCCACCTCAGCTGTATTTTCTGCTAAATGCTGTATTTAATGTTGTTACATTTATTAATTCAATAAATCTGTATTTAATGCTAAAATGTTGTGTTAGGTTTTGTCACTCTTCTAGTAGGTATGAGTGAGGCTCAGAGCACAAGCTCCAAGGCAATTCTCTTGTTAGTAATTAGGCTTACTATGTTAGTGCAATACTTCAGGAAACCTTTCATTCTGTGCTCTTTCAATTCTAAGAAGGAATTCAACCTTTAGTATTAATCGTATCTATCCTCTAGTTCCAAGGTATGGCACGTTATCTGTTCTGTCATACTGAATACATTCATTGAGCTTATGTAGCAAACGTGTGTTTTAGTGCTATTCCGTGTCTTTGAAAGGCATACCAATTAGAAATCATTTCTGAAAGCAAAAACATTCACAGCTGAAAGATGCACTGAACGCAATAGGGAAAAAACCCACCATAACTGTATTCCATTAATCTTTCACTTTCTAATGTGTTTGAATAAAAATAACCTTAAGGAAATGGCTACACTTTATGGAGAACTAATGTGCAGTCTTCATTCTCCTTGAAGAGAGTGGACATCACTGGGTCATCTTTGGCCTGTACATTCTTCAAATAATAGTTAACTATCTCGCTGTCCAGTTTGTACTGGTGGGGAATGCTTTCGTACGGTTTTAGGTCGAGGTCCAGCACAGAAACAGAAAAGGTGAATCTCGATTTGGATGTGAGTACCACAGGTCTTTGCTCAGAGCTGGAAAACAAGGAAAAGAAACATCAGCTAATGTAGAATTTAGGAAACTATAGCTCCAGCTTAACCAGCCATAAAGTGAACATGCTGACACCTCTTCCAGCATTTTCCTTTCAGCTTCCACACAGCTTAAGTCAAAACATTACTCTCAATTACCGTGTCTGTGTGTAGTAAACCTGTTCCAGGTGGTATGAATTCAAAGCAACATCCTTAATAGCCAGCAAAAGCAGAAAGAATCACTGCAGCTCCTACTCATGTTCAAGGTAATACCAATTTAGTATTAGAACTAATGCTCAGGCATACTCAAGGATGGAGGACTTAGGTCAACCACTGCACAAATCATCTCCATCATGAATGTTTTATTCAAGAACTGCAGGGCAAATGCAGAAAACAATGTTCTCCAGAAATAACAAGGCTTTAGCAAAACAAACTCCCCTACAGAAAAGCAGATCAGTACTGCTGACATAAGTCAAGATGGACACCACCGTGGCAGAGCCTCCTGCCTTACAGTGAGTCACCCCTATTATTGCCAATTATTCTAATTAGGCAGTTAGTTAATGGCAGCTTGTCTTGAAAAATCTCTCATACAAGGACACCAAGGCAGAACTGTATGTGCCCAGTTAAAAAACACGTATATCTACTATGAACAGTCAAGTCAAATTTTAGGATGGGAGTAAAATATAAAACCTTTCTCTTTTGTATCAGCTTAAAACTTCAGAAACAGACGTTTGTCCTAACTATCTTAAATCAGAGCTCTACCTTACTAATACCCTCACAGCCAAATATTTGGATGCCTCCCCCACCCCCAAAATCCAAACCCCCACTTTTTAAAGTTATTTGACTGAACTGTGCAAATGCATCTTTAATTTCTAAATCGGAGGAGTCACTTGGAAGCAGGCACCTCTTACCATTCATCTTGCAGGCAGGGTGAAAGGGCAATCATGAGGGAGCAGTCTTTAGCAGTCATTGCTATTCTGTATTGCTGCACCTGTACAACATAAAAATCACACAGATTTTCTCTTAACACTTTATCTGCCTTTAGCAAAGCATGATGTTCTTCATGGGAGGCATTAGCATACTCAGTATGTTGGTACTTTAAGAGCTGGAAATTATTTCTATAACAGATGGTTAACAGGAGCAAGTGATTTTACAGCATCCTATGTAAGAATCCTGTTTATTTCCTACAGATAGGTACTTTAATTGAAGGCCAAAACACCACCAGCTCAGACAAATGCCTCTGCAATCCAGAAAGGTAACCACCAGCTTTATTTTTCTCCCTAGAACTGGTGCTAAACACATTTTCTTTTAACTCCTTTCGGCAATACAGATGCACCCTAGTACAATTAAGAATTTGTAACCATGCAGACCTCTGGCAAGCCAGCAGCAATGCTGACACACTGTCCATCCCTTCCAGTGAGACAGGAGTGTATTAACAGACTAAATAAGCTTCAACATCACACACAGGGAACGTACCTTTGTTAATGCAAATGCTACTGTCCCATCATCTTCAGTTGAAAGATCTAGCAGCTTCTCATAAAATGCTTCATTGTAAGGTCCATCTATCTGTAACGTACTTCTAAATAAATTTTTAAGAGAAGGTTTACAGACAGCTCAGAAGATTTACAGGTTTTCAGTCACTTCTTTCCTCAGCAGCCCAGAAACTCCAATTAGGACAAACAATAAACTAATAAACGTAGCAACAGGTTAATACTCAAAGATCTAGCACCATGACCAGGCCCTGTTATTCCTGTATCACTCAAGACTTGCTGCTGCTTAGGACTTGGGCTGTTTTAGGTATCTTTAAAGATGGATCATTGTTAATCCACTGCCACCTGTGTATCACTACAAAACCAGTATTTTTTGCAAAAAATGAGTAAGTTTCAAAACATTTAACAGAGCCTTGCTGAGCATACTGGGAGGGTACACTACTCTGGCAAGGCCCTGCTCTGCCCCTGCTTCATAGTGTGTGCTCACAAGGGGGTGGGGGTCTGGCTTCCTGGCTTCCTTCCTTTCCCTGTTGAACACCTGCGAGCCATAAAAGTGGGGTGTTCAGCACACAAACACAACACAGATGAAAGAATACCTTTACAACTTATTTGTTTAAGGTTATCAACATACAAGTAAGCCGCACTGCAAGTGATTTAAGCAGAACTTGAGGCCAACCCATTACATGTAGGACAACCCTTCAACTGCACGAGGAGCCCAAAGACCTGAAGGAGCTCAAGCAGGTTTGCACGTGAACCCAGAGTGCCCTCGTGTGAGCAATCGCAGAAGTACAGGCGAGCTACAGCACAGAGTGTAAAGCAGCATCCAAATCAAAGCTTGTTACAGTAACTATTATTGCAACTAATAAGCTTTATTTGAGAACAAATTTATCAGCTTGCAATGCCCAGTATTCTATTATTTCTCTGCCAGGCAAGAAATAACACAAAATAAAGATTTTTGTGCCTCAAGCATGGTTTGAACACTTGCAGTGTGTGTTACTATCTGCCATTTGGAGCTATTCATATCATGCAACAAGGGCAGGCTGATTCAGAGCTGCTGCAGGGTCTTGCAGGCACAGGCTAGATTGTTGCCAAATACGAAATTCAGGGGTTTAAAGGGCAGGTTGTAGGTAGCCCAATATAGACTTAGGAATGACTAAAAACATCATTATTGCTGCAGATGTAGTTCTAGCTCCACAGGTACCAAACGCAGGAGAAACCATCCGTCTTACTCTGTATTTCTTCAAATACAGAGCTTCCACAACTAAGGAGCAGGGCCTTGTTCTCTCTTACTCTGCTGTGAACTTCCTGTAATTATTATGTAAAAATTCAGGTCAAAGTGAGTAACATCAAAACTTTTTAACAATAAAGCTCATCCTGTATGTCATCGGGTATTTCAAGTTAGAAATTCAGAACATGCAATCCATGAAGGAAGGCTGCATACAACATAACAAGAGATAGTATCTGCACAGAGCCAACCTTGTCTGTGTACCTCCTTAACCAGAACTGAAAAGAAAAGCCATTTAAGTCTTACCTCTCTTCAGGAAATTCCTCTAAATACTGTTCAACTCTACTGTACAAAGGATGGAGTCCTTCAATATCCAGCATGTCCAGCATCTGAGCCTGAAGGGTTTTATAAAGGAGACAACCCCTCAGTAAGCCAGAGCTTTCCAATTTATGTTTACCTAGAAGAAAATGTATATTCAAATAAGACAGACACAAGTGATGTCTTTGCTTCATCTTGCCACTACACATGCTTGTGCGCAAAGGAAATCCAAACACTCTAGACCAAGGCGGGGGACACAAACCCCAAAACACTTCAGTTCCCAAACACCAACGTGCCAGGTGCATGTGTACTGAATGGCACATTTGCACAGCATTTATTCTGACTGCAGAATAAAACACCTGGTATAAAACTCTACATAATTGCTCAAAAAAATTAACCACCCAAACCCCACACACTTCCACTGCAATGTACTTTCCTTGAGTCTACAAGAGACATTTGTCACGAGTTTGAAGCCACCACAAATTCACTTTCAGCAATATGAAGTGTTGGCAGAAAGTAATCTAGCATTTCAGACACTGGATCTTTTTAATCTAGCATTTTATGTATGAAAGATACAGCTTTCTTTTTAATCTAGTATGATAGTATGAAAGAGATACGTATTTGCTGTCATTTCTGTAGGACAGCTCTTTCTCCACCACAACAAAATCAACCAGCAATAAAAAAGAGACCCTCTTCAAAAGCGGCACAAGAAACATGCTGTTTCTGTAATTAGGGTAACTAGCAGCATCTTGAATAATTAGAGCTTTACAAAACCTATGCACTCAGGAGCTAGTATTTACAGTTTTTCCACTCACTTCCCATTCCTTTTCCCTCCAGTATCATACCTTTCTCTTCACCAGGAGAAAAGCAGAAGAAAATGAGCTACACCCTATCTGTCAGGGGCTGATAGAAAGAGCAGGGAATGGCAACAAACAGGTGTCACATAAACCAACCAAAGCAGCCAGGCTGCATCCCATACAACATCAAAATTCCCCACTTGTTTGAAATATATTCAATGGTTATCAGCTCAAACTATTTCCTTCCATTTTTCCTCTACCATCTCCTGAATTTCTTTTTATCCCTGTCATTAGGTACAGCGCTAGCAGCGCTCACTGCAAAGTTATACTAAACCCAATCATCCAGCAGTTACACAGCTCAGAATTCATTTTTTAAACCTCAAGAAAACTCCACTGTTTCCCTTCTCACATCACTGTTAAACAGCAAAAGAGAGGCAAAGATCTGAATAATTACATGATGACAGTTAATTACTGACAACACTTAAGAAATTGTTTCTTACCATTTCTCACTAGCTCCTTATTAAATGCACTTGCTTCACAGTAGCTTCTTCCTTGTGAAATGGGAACTGTCTTCATATCACCTGCCCTGCAGGCATCAGTACTACTTAGTAGCGTCATAGTTATAACATGGATTAGTTCTTTAACAATTGTCCTTGTGCAGTGTGGTCCACTGACCAACCCATTGGAAGGAAAAAAGAAAGGTTTTAAGTGACGAGCAAGTTCATTCCAGTCAGAGACACAGTCCTGGTCATCTTTACAGCCATAAATTAGTTCCCCATTCTGCAAACAAGGAGGAGAAAAAAATTAGTATTTAGGTACTGCATGAAACCCAATTATTCATATTTGGTTAATCAAGGCATCAGCTTTAGTATTTTAAAGCACATAGCACAGAAAAGTGTTACTAGTTTAAAAGTGTTCATACAAACACACACATTCTCAATCTCATATAAATTTGCGTTCTGAAGTTTGATCAGATACCACAGTAACAACCTGTGAATTAGGAGCAAAAGCTAATTTAAATCAAGAGCTACTTTCCCAACTTAACTGTAAGTAATCAGAACAATAAAAATGAACTGATACTGAGCACAATCTCCTTTCACTTCTTTCTGAATAGTAGCAACAGTGAAAAAGCACCACATCAAGCAATCTTCTAAAAGCCAGACTGGAAAATGGGATGCTGTAATAAAGGACATAAAAGGTGTGATAGTTACCTGTACTAATAGAAAAAATAGGAAAGTTCATACAGGTTTAAGAAATTCAAATAGTTGGTTTAATACTGGAAATTAATTGTAAAGAATATTTCCTAGAATTAATCTGAAAATCTGCAAAAGCCATCAGTTACTGCTTTGTATTTTTCCTACATTAATGCCATAGAAAAGTTAACCTGCTTTCCTGAGAGAGCCATGCTGTGCATTTGGCCTGCATGAATACCGTAACAGCAATTTAAATTAAAGTATTTGCAGCAACATGCAAAGTTCTCTACCTTCTTCCTTCTGAAGCAGCACATAAAACTGTTAAAGCTCTGATCATCTTTCAAAGTCACTGTCTATTAGTTGCTCCTTAGTGACTCTTTCAGACTCACTAGCTCTAGCAAATGACCACTTACCAGTCCTAACTTGAAATCTAACTAAGAATTTTCCTGTTTTCTTCTGTTGGTGGGGTCCAGTAGTGATGGTGCTGATTAGGAAGGTCTGAAGTAGGATCTTGACTGTTCAGATCCTGAAGTCAAATTGTTTAAAAGCCAAGGCAAAAAGGAAGCAAGCAGAGAGATTTGCCTGTTTTACCTTAAATATTTTCAAGTTGTTCTGTGGCTCCTGTAATAAGCTCTTCAAAGCAAAGTGCATTCTCTGTTTATTTCTAGAGAGGGAATAAAAAAAGTGTATTTTATCACAGCCCTTAGATGTTTACACCCCTGCCTGGAAGACTCTTACGGAATCAGAACTGGCACCTGAAGCAAACAAACCCATTAAGCATGTTGCTCACACTGAAGTCACTTCAAAGACAAAGTGACTGTTTGCAATTGGGACTTCAAATCTGAGTACTGAACAGCTCTTAGGTTTATTGTTATTGTAGCAAAAGGCATGGGTGTATTAATAAGCAACTCTCAACTCTTGAAATAGGTGTAAAGAGATTTACAGTGAATATTTCTGGTGCTGTATACCTCAGATAAACAGGCATGGATCATCCTTAACACTAGAGTGAAAGTCAAGGTAATCTGAGACAGAAATCTGTAACACCACAAGAATCAAGTTACATATTTCCTTACCCTGAGAAGAGATCCAATGGGCAGTATTTACTTGGTCGCTTCCATTTTCCATTTGCTACCTGTTGAAAAGCCACACCACTTGTTAATCTCTCTTTCTGCAGTAACTACTCAGTTATTTTCATGGTCAGGTGTGTGGCACTAACATCCTGTCTTCAGAAGTTCCATAACATTTAAAACCCTTTGAACGTAAAACGCATGACCACTGTGGGTTTTCCTGATCCTATTTAGCTAAAAGTCACTCAAATTGCATTCACAAACAGAAAGCTTGGCAAAAGGTCACACTAAATTACAGCACAGAATATTTACAGGATTTCCAGCACATAATGGACATCACTCAAATGGATTCCCTGTGCATGAGGTGCTGTTATGAGCTACAGAATACCATGAATCACCATGCATTTGGTGAGCTGCATTTGAAAAGAAATTTGACATCTGAGTTTACCCAATCAACAGCGTTAATTGTCCTCAAAGGCTAATACTATATTTGCTTGCTTCCAGCTTCCCACAGAACTTGTTCCATCTCTCACTAAACAGATTCACACCCAGCAACTCAGATGTGTATCCACCTACTATCTTAAGTCATATCAGAAATTTAAGCAAGTTTCAATGAGGAAGAAAAACTGGAATAGCAAATAAAGCACATTACAGCCAAAGGAAAGCAGGATGACTTAAATTACCTTTAGATGCTGATGCATACAGTAACGACACACCTTGTGCTTTATCTCCTGTGAAACGTGGCTGGAAAAAGGAATGAAGCCACACTTTGGCTAAAACAAACAAAAGAATAGGGATGTAAGTATATTACTTTATAGAAATGTAAGGGCACACAACATGCAATTTTTTCCAATTAAAGGAAAATTAAAAAAATACACTAGAGTCAACATCCAACACTTAACAGCTATATAATATTCCCAGTTATTTTAGAGTCCTCACTTAAGAAATGAGGACACACAAAACTGCTGTGGCCTGCAAAAAAAGCCTGGTAAAACTGGGGTATTTCCCAAGTTTTAAGAGATCAGGAATTGAAGAGGGAGGAAAACATTTCATCCAGTAAATCACAGTGGAAGCAGTGAGCTCTGCCTTACCCCACTGCTGCATTCATTTGCAACTGCTCTGGTCAGTATGTACTTAAACACAAACTAGACCCCCAGAAGGATCTTCTCCTATTCCATACCTTAATCTCTATGCAGAGGATCGGCCGGTGTTCCACAAAACAATAGGTCTGCAGCCTGGTCAGGTTAGGAAGGCACATGGCATAACCACTAAGAGTGTCCATATCTTTATCACAGCGAGACTCTGGGGGAAACAAACAAAAAAACCCAAACAAGCAAGAAAATTAGGTGTATGGATTTTTAGTTACTCTGTAGTTATCTTTTTCACCAGTGGGATGGGAACCAAAAAGAAGAAAGACAGGACATGTTAGCAGGCTTTAGCCACTTATCCACTTGCATAGATTTGCCCTCCCCATTATCAACAGCCATTCTCAGCTTCCTCAGCACTGCCCCAAAGCACTTGAGGCACAGTGTGTCCCAAGAGATACTTTCAGTGCCTGGATCCTAGCTCATTCCAAGAAAGGTATCAGTGAGGCCTGAAACAGCAAGGGAGTGCATTCAGTTGGCCAACAACAGGTAAAGAAATGACTGTATTCAAAGACATGAAACTGCATCAACTACCATTCTTCAGTCTAGTCAAGAGGAATCTGGGAGAACTGCAGGAATATCATCAACTGTTCAGAAGTTCAGGAGAAAGTGTAAATCTAAACAGAACCTGCAAGTGGCTTTGCTCAACTCCTCAGTCTGTACAGAGTCCCACACCAACCACTGCAGTGTTCATATCAAAATAGTAATAGGTGAAAAGGAACACAGAAGGAACAGAAGTTAGCATCCCCCTCCTCACAACTTCAAACAAGAATTTCCTCTGCTACAACCACCCCTTTAAAAATAGCATTTTTCAGTATCTTCCAGATTAACAATCCTGAGAAGAATCAAAGTAGTAAAATTATTTCAGACTAAGAGGCATTATGTAGATAAAGCCCGTAAGTAACCTCCCTCCATGTACATCCTTAGGAACAGAGAAAGGTCTTCAAGATCTTAATTCAAATTTAACAAGAACATACACTCCGGATTTTTCAATATCTGTTACTAAGGAGACATACAGAATACATGTGCTCTGTTATGGTTTCCACTGCTAACAAAATATTCTGAAAAACATGTAATTTTGAAAAAAGTAAAAATAATCTCAACTGAATGAAAATGAAGCCTCATAAAGCATTAGCCTGCAGCTACACGCTGTGCTTCACTAGGATGTGCAAGAAGAAACCTTTCACCAACAAAATGCTGGGGTTTGGTTTTCTTAACTGAAGAAAAAGTACATCCATGTTCAGCTGAAAGACACTTGTCAAATCAGACAGACCGAGAAATCTGAAGTCTTCCATGACTTAGGCTTATGTGAAAAGTAATAGTAAAGGAAGTTCTTTCCTCAAAGTTTAAAAGAGGAAAATCCTTTTAAAAACCAGTGAGATCTGCAGTTGTAAAGCACTTGGACAGCTCCTGACAACCACATTTCTTCCTTTAAAGAAATCCCCACGAGCTGCAGACACAAAAACTTTAACTGTGAGAAACAAAACCAAATTCTATCATTCACTTCTATCAGTACTGCTGATTTTGTAACTTTTATTAGACACTACTTACTTTCCTTGCTGATTTCTGGCACTGTGGAACTGTTTCTCAAAGAGATGAGGACAAGTCAGCAACAGAGAGTGTCCTGTACTCACTATATGAAATTAATCCAAATTTTCCCTGGATCAAAGGCATCAAATTACTGTCTACAGTACTTTAATACCATATTTTTCTTCAAGGAACTTTGCTAAAGCAGGAGTTTCTGGCTGTTCTCCAGAACATTGAGAACCTACCATGAGCAACTTCTCATTGCCCTTTTTAGAGCTTACACCTCAGTGTACTTTTAACTATACATGAAGAATGATCACACAGGTGTTGCTGACTAGGCATGACAACACCAAGTTCTGCTGTGCTTCACTTCCCACCAAACACAGAGACTGCTAAACTGTGAGTCCTGCAGCATGTTCCATAAGGTTGCACAAGGTCAGTGCACCCTACCCTTCACATACTTGTCCCCTTCAATGTCCCCTTCAATCCTCCCTGTCCAGGGAACCTGTGCCCCAAAGTACTATGTAAAAGCTGGGAGAAATCAAGCACTGCCCCATGTCCCAGGGGCGCCCACTGAACTTCAAAGGCAGCACAGCCTGTAACACCATAAGTCCCTGGAGCGGGATACGCCCAGCGATCAGGACAGAGATGTGGAAAGGTGGAACATCAAGCTGCACACTGCTCAAGTGCTATAATTCAAAAGATGCAAGATGCTTTACCCCAAGTGAAACACAAACATTGAAAATAAAACAATTTAGTGTGGAGTTTCTGAAACTTTCTCCCACAGCTCTGCTGCACAGTTCAGGAGAAGCAGCTAATGGAATTGAAACAATTATTTCAGGACACATTTTCCACCTCCCTCACAGACCTTTGCAAAGGACTCCACAGCAAGGTAAAAAAGCTTGTTCAAGAATTAACAAGCACAGGCTTACAGAGGATCCCCTTCTACAATTTGATGAAACTAACACAAGATGCAATTCTAGAACACACCTCGTTTTTCCACAACAAAATTTGAATTTGTCATTGTCTAAATATTAAAAAGAGTTCTCATATTCCAAGGTATGATGCTTTACAGATGAGGAAGGGTCTGGTTTTAATGCTATCTCTGGCACTTACCCGGCCTCTCTGGCTGGATTTTTAAACAGAGCTGTCTTACGAAGTCTAAAGGCAGTTGAACAATTTCCTATTAAAAACAAAAAAAGAAAACACTTCAACACAAAAAATTTGTATCCCATTTGGGGGTCTTAAAATGGCATACCAAAGTTCAGTAGCTGTCATCAACTGAATATTAAGGCAAAGAGTCAGCAGCTTCCCCCTCTGATTAACCATCTGTATGAAGACCTGCACCTGCAATCAATTGCAGTACTTACTCCACTATGAAAACTAGAACTAATTTAAATAAATGCACAAGAGCATTTTCAGTGCATGAAGAAACCTTCTGCATTTTGTCCTCCAAATGAAAAAGTCCCATTTCATCCCGTCTCAGGTCTCACCCCCAACCCTTCCAAAGCAGAACTGTGTAACTCAGCTTCTGGAGGATGCTGTAACTTCTCCACTCAGATATTTGATGTTCAGATTAACTAGACCTAGCCACCCCAAAGAACAGAGCGAGTGACAAGGAAAAAGGTTACCTCCGACTGCACAGAAACCTACACAGTTTACATGAACCAGATTTCTCCCCTTTTTTTGCAGTTAGTCTAAAAATCTCTTATGCTTTTAACCTCATGGAGGACAAAGAAATGACCACTATTTCACGCTACTTTTCATTAAAAGTAGCTATTTCAGGCTACTTTTCAGTAGTAGCCTGAAACAGCTCAGACTACACAGTACAATTCAATCACCTCATCAGCACAGAGCAGGATCTCTGTTTAAATCCAAATGCTTCTTGTGTGTGTTTATCTTGCTTAGGAATATCTGCAAGCCCTGTTAATTCCTTTTACTTGCATTCAGTGCTCCCCAAAACGCATCAGTGTTTACAATGCATAAGCCATTTATTTTAAAAATAAAACATTTACCCCGTGGTGAACATAGTTCTCCCCAAAGAACTGCTTCATGACATGTTTTCCAAAGTCCACGATGTTTTGCAGATGGTGTAGTATTTCCTCTGAAGTCTGGAAGACAGAAACAGGGTAATTTAACTATGAAATAATGATAAACAACACTCAGGAATACAAACACATACCAGCCAATGATTTAGCAAAGTAGTTTAATTGCTCTACTGAGTTTGGTAGGTCAGTGTACGTTGAAATTAAACAAAACGTGAAATGTGCTACATTTGATTCCCTACTGCTGCCTGAGGGGCTGAGATATAAACAGGAAAACAGAAGAGATCAGTCTTAGATTTCAGGGGGAAAAGGACAGAGAAAATGAAGAAGGTGGAAGAGGGAGGAGATCACTCAAGATCTACTCTGTTTTTGACCACTATTCTTAAAACAGCTCAAGGAACTGTTAAAAGATGCAGAGCATGCCTTCTTACCACCAGGATACGTGCAGGTGAGGCTTTGAATGTTAGAAAGTATGGCACTTGGAGATTTGGAAGAGAATGGCCACAGAAAGTGCGCCACATCACAAACCTCTGCAGGAACAGGTACAAAACGTGCCATCCATCCCATATCCTGCCCCAGACAATGAAAAAATCTTACTATAATGTGATATTCTGTTAATTTTATGTTAGGTGCCTATAAGGAAACATCATAGTTCTTCTACAAGTCCAAAATGCCAAGCTAGGTAGAAACGAAGCTAAATGAGTACTAGCAGGACTGCAACAGTAGCGCAACCTGACTGTAAAAGACTTCTGCTTGTGAAGAAGCAGCAGAGAAGCTTTACAACAGTGTTATCCCACTCCCAGCATACTCTGATTCTCTGCACAGCATTTTATTGTTACAATAGACAGTCTTCAAGCACCTTCATGCCTTAATAACACAAAGCCTACAGCCTACCACTGTACACTATAAAGCACTGAACCATACAGATTTACCCTTGGGATTAAGTAACAGTGGAGGAACAGAAAGTGCAGCACTCATATCCAAGTTAAAAAAATCAGAAAGGAAAAAGAACACAAGCAGGAGAATACAGAAAAAAAATAAACAGCAGAGTAAGAGAAAATAAAACACTAGGAAGACAACACTCAGATAAGGACAAAGTCTAAAGAAAGGAAGAAAGACCACATCCAACATAAGTTAAAACTGTTCATGGGAGATTGTCACTAACTAGGCACTCTTACAAACTTTGTTGTATAATT
Source organism: Psittacus erithacus (assembly GCA_009867235.2). Taxonomy (NCBI): domain Eukaryota; kingdom Metazoa; phylum Chordata; class Aves; order Psittaciformes; family Psittacidae; genus Psittacus; species Psittacus erithacus. The sequence goes on along the minus strand of WYDI02008927.1, from coordinate 25,710 downwards.
CCATCACAATAGGAAGGTTTCTTTTCTACCAAAAGCATTTGTTACCTAACAAGCTTACCAATTACAAACGATTTTGTTCCTGTACACAGGCCTGCTAAGACTATATCCCCAGTCTATTCTGCCTCTAGCAGCATTCAATTTCCAGACTGAAGCAGCAATACACAATGCCGCAATAAGTAATAATGCTTTACAGAAAGAAAAAAGTTACTACAGTATTATGCAGCACTATACAGTTGCTTCAGTAACGTACTGTCCTACACTGTTACTTCAGTATGCAAAGCATTAACCAGAAACCCAATCCTTTGCAGCAAGTAGGAAAAACACAGTTTTTCCAAAGCACTTCACAGCATTTCCATCATTCTCTAAAGGCCAGGATAGCGCTTATTGTGTAAAATGTCTGGCATATTGTATGTTGATTTGTTTTTCTGAACAGCTTTCCCTGAATCCTTTCAGGAGAGCCAAAATAAGCTTGGAGTCTCTTCACAACAGGCAATCTTCCACTGCTTGAGTCTTAGAACAAAACACACACTGTGATGCCTGAGTAACTTCCTCAGCTGCAGTTATCTGGTCTTAAGAAGTGTATTTGAGGAAAAATAATTAATAGGCAACAAGATGTGCAAGCAGAGCACCCACACGGGCATGCAAAAGGATGTAGCCTTTTATTTTTTTTTACATGCACATGTATATGTATATTGGGAAATAAGCGTTTCAGAAAATCAGGACATTCACTGCTGCTGCTACTACAAGGAATGATTCGCCAGTTAAAAAGATCAATAAAACTTTAAAATTACAAACCAAGCTTATGACACCTGCTCACCTATTTGATAAACTCTGAACACAACAAAAAACAACAGGCTACTGAAGCATCACCTTTCAACACTGCAAAATGCTCAGATGAAAAGCTTTGAAGGACCCATCATTAATGCCAGCTCGTTTAGCAAAACACCAGAACTCATCAAATAGGTTCCCTAAAATCAGGCAAAACCCCCCCAAAAATTTATGCAGAACACTCATATACTAAAATTAGCAATATGCAGTTAAAACAGTTCCACGAGTCCAGACACTTGGCTTCCTACTCAAAAAATGCAAGCCCCAGAGTTACATTATTATTTCCCATTTAAAAAAAAATAGAAAAAAAACCCCCCACTGAATTGTAATAATAAGATTACAACTCTCAGTATCATCACCTTCTTTAACTACTAGCTTATCTAGTCCCAGATCTCAAACAATATAAACTCAAAGCAGTATCCAGACTTGTTAACCTTTTCCAAAGGAGGACAGCAGAAGAGACAGAGACCTGTTCGTCCACACTGAATTTCAGTATGTGTCTTACCAGAAAATTCTGCCCCAACTGCTTCTTTCAAAGTTGTTTACAATGGATGAGCTACAATGTCATGCACAGATGTAACACAATATATATTTATCCTAACTCATCTTGCACTAGTCAGGAACAGAGATTACACCTAAAAAGCATTTTCCCCTCTCCAGCATTCAAGAACCCGAGCGGCATTCACATACTAACAGAACATCATGCCCAGGAGATTTTGTTCTTGTGCTTCAGCATCCCAACCCAAAAAGCTATATGCAAGCCACAGAAGCATTATCAACTTCAACATTGTGGTGGGTAATTGTGAAGTGTCACTTCCTGCCTGCCTTTGTGACCTCATCATACTTTGTCCGGTTTTTTTAAAAGCAATTATTATGCAACAAAAAGATAAAGAAAGCTGGTACTCAGCGGTTTCTTTTCTTAAATAAATGGCAATCAATTGACTTTTTACTTAAACTTGTGGTCTAATTCTCCCTTACTATATTAAAACTTGAGATAGGCACTGTTTTCCTTTCTTCCAATCCACGGGCTTCTTCCCTGTTCTTGTAAAAACTCTAAATGTTATTATCTTGGACTACTACAGAAGCACAGGATACATTTTTGAAATCCTGCCACTACAAACAGATCAAAAACTTAGTTGAATCACACTTCAGTTTTACCAGACTTTATTTCAAGTAAAACAGAGGCAGAAAGGCCACCAAACAACTCCTACACACACTACTGTGTTCATGGGGTTTACTTTCTGCTGATCTACTTTAGGAACTTCTCTTTTAAGTCTTGTTAAACTGAATGTATTTTGCATTCATCTTCCCAATTTAAAGCAAAATGCCCTTCCCGTACATTTACTTTACATCCATCCTTGTTTCTTTTTTCCTAAAATTAAGCACTCCCCCCAAGCTCCCAGTATAGCCAGAATCCTTTTTACATTTCTTTCTCATCAGAAATGTCTGCTGCTGAACATGACAAAGTGGTTCAGAAGCTGCTGTAGCTCAAACCATTCCCTGTAATCTCTCAGATAACACACCCTAAAGATTACTCACGAGGTTGAGGAAATGGCAGAACTTGAACCTCCTGCCTTTTGTGCTTTTTTTTTTCCTTCTTGGGGCACTTTTATTCTTACCCTCCACCTTTGATCCATGATCATTTTATATCCCTGTTAAAGCAAATCTAAGGTAAGTCATTTCCGTTCCTTCTCAAGCAGAAAAACCTTCTGCCACAGCCCAAGAAGACTGTGTCCTGCCATGTCCTTTTTGCAACAGACAGGACACTAAAACCACTCACTGGCAAAGGCTATTCTGTGAATATTTCGCATCTTTGTCCAAATTCCATGGCTTTTTAGCTACTGAATAGGCAGTCCACAGCACACCTTTATCATGACACCAGTTCCATGCTGTTCCTCTTCAATCCCACCTAGCAACAGTCAGTGAGACTGCCATTTCTTCCTCAGCATTGCCACACTCCCATATGTAACATTAACACTTCCTCTATTGCCAAAGCCATCCTTACAGGGAACGTGCCTTCTACACACTGCAGTCTTAGAATCTGTCCCACACAAAGGTCTCCACATCAACAGTCACATAATCTTAGTTACGTAAGACAACCTCAAATTTCCTCCTTCTGCCAAAACTCCTGGAACACAGCCACATTGCAAAATAACCCCATGATGAATCTTACCTTGCTCTGGTTCGGGGGGGACTTCAAAAACCGCAACACCACACAGCGCTAAAGAAAGGGAAGAATATGATTTCATTAGCATGTCAGTACATGATAATTTCTGTAACAGTGCAATTGTATGATTTCCCAGCCTATCTCAGCTGAAAAATTGAGGGGGGGGGGAGGAATAAGCATTCTAGATGGTTATTTCACTCAACTTGAAATCAAATACATCAATGCCTGTTGTCAGATTTTGCATCACTTTAACAAGGCAGCCACTCTGTGTTTCCAGTCACCATGTGTAACAGTAAATACTCCCTTAGCTTACAGCACTGCTCTGAAAATCTGGTAAAACACAGGTTCAAGCAAACAGAAAAACACCCCACCATTTCCACACCAAAGGTCTTTGAGGGGGGACAAGACCAACTTAGATGTCATCTTCTTACAACATCAGCACAGCATTACAAAACATTAAGGAGATACCAGTTACCAGCAGTAGCTACACAGCTCTACTTAGTAACACTAAGACCTGCTGCTTCTACACTTCCAAAAAGTAAACATGTAACAGGAGGACAAAGGAAGCAGGTTTCCAAATATTTTACTTTTCCATCAGATTTTGTAACAATTCAACAACCTTTGTATTTCAAAGCACACACATTCTAAACACATCCTCAGCCTTTATTTTTAAGAGTTCAGAAAAAAATATTTTGCCCATGTCCAAAGTAAATTAGGCCTCTAACCTTAAGGTTATTAAAGGAGTGTCTTCCATCACAGAAGTCGCCTGAAGTACCTTTCTCTCAAAAAAATCTTGCTGAGATTAACCACTACACTTGGTAAATAGACTTTTTATATTAAAATCGAATTTTGACATAGTATTAAGGAAGCTGCAGCCTCACTAGGCAAGACAACACTCAGACTGACTAATCTGAGGCAGGGCTAAGTATCTGTTCCTCAAGGTATTTTATTCCCTCTGATGTACTTCAGCATATTCGGATAAAATGTGGATAAAACCAACTGGGCACCACCATAGGTAGTGATGTACAGCTGTTTTCTGGAGTTTCAGTGTCTCCATTTGGACCTTTCCTAAACACACCAAAAAGGATTACGTTTTATTTAAAGCACTATCAAAAAAGTACTAACACTCAGATTTCCTGACAAAGATAATGCAAGCAAAACGTTATAGTTACACTTCAGGTTTATGGAATCTAAGTTTTTTTCCTACCAAATGACTTTTCCCTATCAAAAGCCCCCCTCAGCATGACAGCACCAAATATATTCCACATTTCAGGCGTGAAGGCTGTCTCTGGACAGTGCTGAGTAGGAGAGAGCTACAGTTACCTTTAATTACTAACATATAGAGAAAGAGCAGTAGGAGAAAAGCAAACCAGATGACAATCCAAAATACTAACAAAACAAGATCCAGACTCAGGCACTGATAGTGAAACCCAGAAACAGGCCCTTCAATATCCAAGAAGTCTCAAGCCAGCAGGAATCTCCTAGTTCCGTCACATCTAGAGCACACTCTCAGGTAAAAGGATGCTTTGCTGAATTTTGATTCAACTTGCTCTGCAAGACCTAAACAGCATGAGTGTTCCAACAAACTAGATAAACTGAACACTAATTATGAACCCCTGCATTTGACAGATTTGCTGGGTGACATTTATTCTTTTTCTCCTGCTATGACCTCCATTGCATGTGGATAACAGAGGTCAGGTCTGACGAGTCTGCACGCTCCTTGTTACTTGTACCATGTTTCAATGGTTTGGATCCCTCGCTCCATCCCTTAGTGATGGAGGGATCTAATCGTAACTCTTCATCAACTCAGAAGCTTGATTCCATAGCATTTCAGGAGTGTTGTAGATATCCATTATTCAGTTCCCAACCGACAAGCTTCCAGCATTACTCTGGAAAATCTAATTGCTCTCACTGGACACACCATAGTATTTTGTTCATGACCAAATCACTTCTGAAGAGGCATGCTGAGATAAAATGGCCAAAACTATATATGGCAAAAGAACACACTGCTTGTCTAAAGATGTCAAAAGGAAACAGAGCAAAGATCAAACAAAACTTTTCACTGACCAGCCAGCTCACACTGTGCCTTAGTAAAGCTATTGGATGATCAATTAAAAACACAATAAAACAGAACAAAAAAAAAAAAACCCACCAAAACTTTTTTTTTGCCTTTTTTAGGGGGAGTTTTCAGCTAGATCCATCCCTTTGTGCAATTCAGTACACAGTTACACAAATCCACTGCCACAGCACAAAGGTTAACCCATTAGATACCAAAACCACCAACTGCTTCAGAATTATTGCCACTGAAAATACTGGCCCACATATTTCATGCTATTCCATTACTGATTCACTTGACTACTTTTTTACTTGGAAATGTTGTAGGTGGTTGTTGCCACCAGGGTTTTGTCAGTTATCTTAAATGCCTTAAGACTTATTTTTTTATATAAATATATTTACAGATTGGACATCAAAGACGTAACAATTTTATCTGCATGCAAAAGAATGGCCCAAATACCAAAGAGATTTTTTTTTAAGAGGTTGTCATTACTCCTTAGCACTTTGAGAATCAGATCAACTAGATCCTAGTGTTCCCTAAATTTCATTCTTTGCATTCCCCTCTGTAAGTCCTTTTGCTGCTTAACCACACTTGTATCAATGCACTATTACCATCACAGTGTTCAGCTGATTGGATAATAGTCCCATACAGACCAAAAAAAATAAAAATAAAAAAAAAATAATAAAAAATAAATAAATAAATAAACACACAAAAAACAAAACCAAGACAAACCAGGCTGCAAAATCAAGCACAGAATTGGAAACAACGCATGGACATAGGCAAATATAACAGACGAAACAATAAGGGGCGTTACACCTTGAGAAGAAGTAAGACAAGCTAGAACATAGTGATTTCAAAGGAAGAATTCTGTCTATTTTTTTTTTAATCCTGCAGACCTTTCTCTGCAAGTATGTTCAACACCCAGTTAGTGACAAGAGACTGAAAATATATATAAATAAATGAAAAAATAAAGCCATCAGACTATCAAACACGACTACTCTTACTTGCCAAGCAAAAAAATTTAAGTGTGACTCTCACATGAGAGCACAGCAGTTTGATAACAGATAACAAACAAGGTTCTTACTGTTGCCCAGGACCATATCTGGGCTACAATAAACCCATTTCCAATTGTTACAGACAACTCAAAACAAACAATAGCAACAAGGATACTGAAACTTGTGTCTCTCAAAACACATTCCCAGTCACTGGGCTGCTGAGATGACATAATCAGGAGCCTATGTTCTGGAGGAGCACTGCCCTTAAGCTTACAGTCCCACCAAGAAAGGCAAACACTTCTTCAGCACCCTATTATGAAACAATTGTTTGGGTTAAACCATAACTGAAAATTAGTGATTGCTAATAAGGAGAGAAGAAGCTGTGGGAGGGGCTATGAAAACATCCTCAGAGAAGTCACTGGCATCACAAGGACGCACAGATGTGTGCACACCCACTAACATGTGCCAATGTGTCCTGGGAAAAAACAATTTCTCATCATAGTCCCCAGGAAATTTATCAGCAAGAGTTTTTCTTCTCCAAAGCAGTTACTACAGCTATTATTTTAATATTTAAACCCAATGTAATCCTTGGAAATCAGGCCAAAATATAACTGGCATCAATCCAGGTATTTTGGATTCGACATCAGCATTATGAAACCAGGATAAAAGCTTACATTTATTTCTTTACAGCTTGATGTTTCATATTGGTTTCATATTTACCAAAAATGTCTGCTCAGCTTCACTGTGATAAGAAAGCTGCCATGCAGGCCTCCTGAACTGGAGTTTTCACAGGTTAAACATAACTGGGGCAAATCTATAATCTTTATATTCCCCTTCAGGGAAAAAACTTGTTTGCATAACTGAGGTTTTTTAAAGTCTCAGTCTCTGCTACAGTATTAAAAAAAAATCTGTGTAAAAGCTGGTGGCACTGAAAGAAATGGGAAAATTTGTATACAAGCAAGCTCAAATGCTAGTAAAATTGTTCAGAAAGATGCGTATTTTCCTTCTGTTATCACCTCAGCTCACATGGTTTTAAAATAAGTTTCTGTATGAAAATATGAAGAATTTAGCCTGTCCAAACACAAAGCCTGGGAAACATCACTCCAGCTTCTGCTTCTCAAAATAAGCAGGTTCACGTCATTTGTTATTACTCTATTATTATTATGAAGACCATGCATTAACTATTTTTGTCTAGAGGCAAAGTGTTACTGTAATATCTAGTTTTGCAACAGCCAGGTATAACTACAAAAGATTCTCATCTAGCTGATACTAACTTTTGTTCACATAGGCAAGATCTACCGGTACTACAAACAAGGCACTTTGGGAAGCAACTTTTTAGGTCCAGAAAGGGAACCCACCTCTCTTCCCACACCCATCACCTTTCTCACTCCACAGCCTCATAAACCATGGTAGCTAAAAACTCACCAGTGTTTTTCTAAGCACTACATGCAATTTTACATTTGCCTACTTGTCTACTATGTTGTTGATACATTTATTTCAAAAGGCACACTATATACAAGCAGAACAAGAGAACCGATATTTGGTTTCAAGTCAGGGACTTTCAATCATAAACAACATGGAGGAAAACACTCTCAAAGACTGGTAACAAATAGTACAGTAGGGAAAGATTTGTTGCATCCAATTACACACGCCACCAACAACTATTACCTAAGGAAATGAAGATATAAAGTCAATTACTTTTAGTGAGAATGGTGCCTTTAAAGGCTCTTGAATTTCTTTATACAGTAAAAACTGGTTGTTTAATTCATTGTTCTCTACTGAACCTCAGGAGCTCTCAAGAACTTACCAAATACAGCTCTAAGTATGCCAAACCTTCTACCACCAATGTAGTTATTCATGTAATCATTGTGGATTTGCAATAAAGTACAGCAGTGACACCTGCAAAAAGTGCATTATACCTAAATTTCAATCAAAATGAGGGACAAGGATTCAACTACAATGAACTGCTATTCAAGCCCTACCTGAATGCAGTGATATGCAAATACTAATTGATGACAGTTTTAATAGCACTAAATATGAAATTATGGAATTATTTGGCTGGCACTAAGCTATTTCTGCAGCAGTACACTGGAGCTGCACGCACTATATACTAACTAGAAGAATTATTCTGACTTTTTTCATTCCAAGTTTATACCCAAAACCCCATCAATTTCAACTCCATTTTGAGCAATTTAAGCAGAAAACAATGGCTTTTTATTCAGAAAATGCAGCTTCTAGGAAGGAAGCAAAAGGACAAAGAGGTACCACCTTTACATCTCAGAAAAGCCAGCTGCACAGAAGAGAGTTCCTTCTTCAATAAAGCTCAGTAAAACTCAGTAAAAACATGCCCACCACACTGCCCAGGCACTTCAATCAAAGCTTACCTTCATAATACTCAACAAAAAACATGTTTAAAGGTCTCCATATCCAGCATTTCAACATCCTGTGCAATGTGCTGGGATGTGGGAGATGGAAATAAGCTACTCACAGAAAAATTGTGCAGCTTTTGAATGAAGCACGCAGAGTAATATTGTACACAGGTGGTGTTTCCCAACCCAGTTTTGTTCCATATGAGGTGGGTAAGACCACACAAAACAAAGTGAGGAAAGCTACACTTCCCGCCAGTATGGAGGGAGTTTAGCAACTGCTCACACAAAAATGTAAGAAAGCATTCAAAAATCTGAACAATACTCTTATTTACCACAACAGCCCCTGAAGAATAAACTTGTTATTTCTTCATATGAATAAAGAATTTTTGGCATAGCACCTGGCTTGACCACTCAGTATCAAACCATTACTTGAAAGCAAACACCACCACAATACTTGCTTTCTCTATCACAGAGCTCACGGCTTGCATCAGACTTCAGGTCCTCATTCCACTTTTTTTTCCCTGCTAGGTTATGATCTAGATTCCCACGATAGTTAAGCACTATCTCAGGTTTCACTTTACAGCTAAGCTTTGTATAACCCTGCAATATGTAGATGGTACCAATGCCAGAATTTTACAACTGCAGTAGCCATTAGTGAGAAGGAAATGTTTCCCCTCCAGCTAAGCCACCTACTCACAATACCTGAAATGATATCAAGCGATACACCCCCTGGTACTAGGTGGAAACACATACTAAAGAGAGAACAGAACGAATAAACCTAGTGATGCCTGGCCCTCAGCATACATTACTACAGTCTGGGTAACATGGTAGATGCCCCTGACAACATAGCTGTTGAAAACAAGCACGAAAAAATCTGATCCTTAACATTTAAGTGTATCAAACACCTCATCCATATGTCACACAGGTGAGTTATACCAACAAGAACATGAAAACATGTACTAAGCTTTCTTCCTTTAAGCTGCTGTAAACCTTTGCCTTTCTGCAACAGATATTTTTCAGCATTAGGCTACCTAGTCAGCTGCTGTTATGTTGGGAAACAAGGTGTTTCAGGAAAATATTATTAGGACAGGCAGCAAAAAAATGTCCTAACAGTAAGAGGGATTAGAACGAAGTTAAGTAATAAAATGGAGAGTGAGTACACATAGGACTTCCCAGCATTCTGAACACCTCCGCTAGAAGAAACCTTGGGCAACTTGGGAAACAGTCTCAGGCAACTGTTCAATCAAATGCTCTGTTCCCAAGCAAAACCAGGAGGTAAGAACACTGTTACTGTGCATCTCAAAAATAACATAGTGAGGCAAAGAAAATATCCAGTGAAAGGTTGGGAGAGAGGAAAGAACCAAAGGAGAGACTAAAATAGACTATTAGACAGACCACTCCTTTATATTTTATGGGTTAGCCAAGATACTTTCATCAAACAACCAACACACTACGGCTGTCGACTGAGGGAAGATATATGTGCAGCACAGAAAAGGCAAAGTTAAGAACTCCATCACTGCATTTTACCAAACACAGACAAAAAAAAAAAACAATTGCTTTGTAGGTAACTTGATCTCATCAACTGTGAAAAGAAACTCAATTCAAGTTTGAGCTAGCACAGAAGCCAAACAGAAAAAAACAAAACCATTTTTAATCAAGACTACCTCCTGAGCTTGTCAGAAAAACATTTTCATTGCATAACCTTCAGCACTCTCAGATGTCACACAAGGGGGGGGAAGAAAAAAAAAAAAAGAAAAAAAAAAAAAGGCAGGCATAAAGCAGAGTTTGAATTCCCAAAGAAGGTCACCAGAAGACAAATCTGCTCCAACTCTGTTACTTGCAAAACAAGACACCTCTGGAAAAAAAATATTCTGGGTGAAAAAGAGTGGTGTTGCTGCTGCTACAGTTATGGTATCACTGTTGGGTCACATTAGAGTATTAGACCTCAGACTTGCAGTGTTTCCACCTCCCATCTTCCATGCACATGCTACGTTTTCCCATCTGCACCTACAGAACCTAGTATCACTAATATGATAAGAAAAGTTTTAATTGCTGCCTTCCTGTTCTCTCTTCTCTCTACATTCAGCCCTGCTACCCAGTGCCACCTCCCCTTTCGCTTTACAGAAGACACTACTAAACCTCACTGCATTCAGAGCTTCCTTTCAGTGCAACAACCTGGAAAAGCTAAGGGAAAAGGAAATTTAACTACACTACTGCAACCCAGATTGAAATCCCATTATGGAATTCAAATTCTATACATGCATTGACTCAAGCTGTTGACTTTGGGGGCAGGGGGGAGGAAGGGGAGAAGTGCCAAAAAAGTTTTGCAGCTAATCCGCAGAATTGGAAGGGCTTCCACGTTTTAATTCTTCATTTATAGCAAAACTTTTGTAGACTCTACTCAAGTATAGTCCAACTAGTTACGACATCTACAGTCACAGTTGCACCAGTTTAGTCAAAGACCCAAATACAAAACTGTCATCCTTTTTTTTTTTCCAGGGACCACAGATGTGTATTTAAGCATCAGTTAATCAAGGTTGACAAGAGGAAACAGAGTTTCATACAGGTGCCACAAAGGGTCCCCGAATTCCAAGTCAGAGCGGTGACTGCCTCCTGTTCTTAAAAACTTAATTGTTGTTTACAGGGAGCCAGACATCTCTTCCTTTCTTTTCCACTGATGGCACACCCTCATTGCATACTTGGCTTATTCAACTGGCTTTTATAGTTGCTTGTGATTGCACACTCTGCTTTTCAACCAGTTTTTAAAGGCTCCTTCTTCAATAAATTTGGGCAGAAGCTCCTCTACTTGCTTATAATAAATAAATTCAACAACTAAAAAGCAATCACAACTAGGAAAGAAGGAACAAAGCAATACATCGTGTTTAGTCATCAGTCCAAGTAGCCAAAGAGTATGCAGGTCTAGCATTTTTATTAGACAACATTTGGATAGGTATACCCCAAAAGAACCCAGTGCTGGAGAAACCAGGTCAAAGAAATGCCCTACAAAGCAGCAGAAACAGACAGAAGAGGTTTTAATGGCCCTTAATCCCCATTAAAGTTCATGCTGGAATCTTGGTTCAACTGACTCACACGTACATTTTGCTTCCTCCAGAATATTCTACAGAACAAGCTGCAAAACTCCCTACATCACATCACATAGCTTTGGTGAGTCTTTTGGGTCCATCCAGAGCATGAAATTTGTCAGAAGGAAGAATTAACACAGGTTTGGAATTTAAACAGAACTTCCTCAAGGATACAAAAATGTTTAAGTTTAATGAAGAATTACCAAAATTATGCCTTTCCTATTAGTCAAAATAAAATTCAATAAATACAAGTTGCATCTTACCTTTTCTTACAATTTCTTACTGTGAACGAACCAAGGCACTCTAACTTGGCCACATTTTAAATCACAGCAGTATTCAGAAAAGGCCATGGTTAATAAACTATTGTATTTATACCTGCAAGGAACAGCAACTAGTGTTATGGTATTTTTCCCCTACCTGAGTACTTTCAGGCAGGAATCAGCAATCTGTCTTACATTTCCTTGAAATCAAGACATTTGTAGATATTAACTCACTCTTTCACTTTCAGAAGCTCACTTCTGGAAAGGGGAAAAAAAAAAAAAAAAAAAAAATAAAAAACCACACCAAAAAAACTCAGGTATCTCCATCTTATAGAAAGTCAAAAGCTTACAAGAAGGTAACTGTCCTACAGCAGTTCCTCTGAGCTCTCTTTGCTGCCTAAGAGTAGAAGGAGGAGGGAAAGCTTGGGTTAGCCCTTTCTAAGTTGGAAGCCAAACAAACTTGATATGGGAGCAGCAACACTCCAATAAAACCACAGGGAGTAAACAGCATCCTTTCTAAATCATCTAGCTGTTTGTGATGGTGCTTGGCTGGAGCTTTGTAAAGCTGTACCTGCACTGCAGCACCTTTTGCATCTCTCAGCAAGTACAAGTAACCACACAATTCACTGTATGGCATGAAGAGTTTCAAATACGTTATTTATTTGAAGAGGATACTATGATTTAATCAAGTATTCAACATTGCAACCAATGGGCAAGGATCATACAGCCTGAGCGAACCTGCAGTTTTTGTGAACTTCAGAGTGATCCTCCCAAACATCTCAAGCGCTGTGTTTAGGAACCAAAGGGATTTGCCAGTTGTATTCCTCACTAACGTCATGAGGCAGAAAAGCTTAGTTCATCTCCTACTTGAAGCACTTCAGTAGGCTACAAGACTATACAAAGGCTTTTGGACTACAATTCAGTTTCAATTTGGATTAACTTAAGTCATAGCTCCAATAAAAAACAACTTTATCAACAGAGAAATTTGTACATAATACTGTAAGTCTCCTAGAATTTTAGAGTCATCAAAAGCGAAACTTTAAAAATACATGAAAGCAGAAGTTTGAGTACGCATCAAGTAAGCAAGTGTGCAGAGACAACAATGGTAACTGGAAATGCTTGGCAGGCATTCCATCTTTTTTCATCAGATCACTTTCTAAATACTGAAAAACTAATTAAAGTAACTCTCTAAAACTATCACCATAAGCAGAAACATTTTAACTACATCATGCCCTAAGTCCTCTCAACAGCTTGAATAAGGAACAGAGATGCACTTGCAGCCATTTCAACACAGTCTTCTGCAGACTCCAGGCGCACAGGGAAACTCTTGTTACTGTTGCATTCTGCCAGATTAATAACCAGTAAGAGGAAAGAGCACTTCAGACAGTCCTTTACAAGGCTCCCATCAAAACAACACAGCATGTTCCACAGAATGCCAGCATCTAACTGTGAGGCAAACCAGCGGCACTGGAAAAAACCGTCATGTTGCCTGTGTCTAAGGCTTATCAGCATCACCTGCAGAGCTATTTCTTGGGCATGTGATTTTCCTATGATCAAATTTTTAGATTTTGGTACTATACTAACTATGGATCAACAACACATTACAATCATGTCTTACAGGGAAAGATACCATAAACAGCACAAACCAAAAGAATAGGCATAGCCTTAAACACACAAGAGCACCATGAGCTGACGATGAATGCCTTGTCCCCCCCCCTTTTCACCCCCAGTCCAGTCGCACGACCAAGAACAAGAGCATACATCCAGGCTGCTTCCTCACTGCAGCACAAAAACCTTCTGTGCTTGATACACAACCTTATGCAGTACCTGTTATCAGTGCCTCAAAGAGGAGTCCAGAGGGCAGGATTTGAAACAAAACACCCTGGTTCTTACTTCACAAAAGGCAAAGAAGCTTGTGCCTCTTCTCCAGAAGGACAGGGATTAATTTATTTTTTTTTTTATTTTTTTTTTTGCTGTTGCTGTTTTGTTTTTTAACACTTCTCAGGTCTTCCAGAAGCAGCAAGGAGAGGCTCAGACCTACAGTGGTAGAGACCGGCTTCCCCCCCGATTCCAAAATACCACTACACATCAAAAGGGAGGAAGCACATACACCGTTCCATCCTGGCCTCTCACTACAACCCTGGCACTTACATCTGAGCATCCATTCATGTCTCCCTTGCCACAATCAAATCCCTATCCCTCCCACTAGCATTTGCAGACAAAAACATGAGCTGAAAAGATACAAAATTAAGCAAGGCCAGCTAAAATGAAACTCACTGTCTCAGTTATGCTGCTGTTCTGTTCAAGCAAACCTGAGAATGACTTGACATCAGATCACAAGAACGATGATTAATCATGCAAGTATGTCCTATCTGTAAGAAGCACAAAGTAACAATTACCATCTGAGAAGTATTTTATACCAAGCCTGCTTTCAGTAGACATAGAGCTCTAAGGAAGCTTTACTAGTTCTAAGCTGTCTTTAAAAGAAAGATCATGGAATGAAAGTGAAATAGCTATCTTAGAGTTTTAGGGTTTTGTTAAAGACAGAACTGACACTCAGCAACTATTCTGAATCTCGGGCATACTTCCTCAATTTCCATGTCTTTGAAGGTATCACAATTATATGGCTATTAATCCATTACGTGTTCTGACCCCTATCACCCAGTGACTATTTTTCAAACTGCTATTTTCAAGGCTAATACCTGGACAGGAAACGAAGTCATGCACATTCTTCTGGATCTTTACAAAAATATTTAAGAAAGAGAAGGAAGAAACAATAGCCACAGGAGTGCCCCTCCTAAACTTGGGGGAGAGCTGTACAATTTCCAGCATTTTCTCAGACTTAGTATTTTTTACATCTGGTTTATACTTATAATCCAGAAAACAGACATCAAAAGAATCCAGTATTTTCATCTTGGCTTTACTGCTTTTTAGATCTATGAAGTATTAAAATATTCTGTGGCAAATGCATACCAGAATTTAAAGAAAATTCTTTGTATCTTAGTTTAAGGCTAAAAATAGGCAAAAGTACTTTTTAAAATAAGAATAAACTCCTTCAAGGGACACGTATCCAACTATACCAGGTAAATAATATACATACGGGTGGGGCAAGAGTATAGTGACAGCAGTTAAGTAAGCACATGCTTTTTAAACTGACATAAGAGCCTGCTTGATTGGATATAGCTTAATTTAATGATACTGCCCACCAACACGTTGAATCACTTTTACTTTTTTTCTATAATAAGAAAAACACATACAAAAAGAAATCCAAAGGATAAATCAAAGCACAGAGATGAAAAGAGTGGGGATTCATACAGCCAAGCCAGAAATGTAAGTTATATTGTGGAGTCCCAATTCAGCACTGCAGCCAGTGCTCTCAAACTCCGGTATGGAAAGAGCCGGTGACAAAAGGAGAAACATCCATTCTCCAGGTTTCTTTCTCCTGTCACACTCAGGCATTACGATAGGAAGGGAGAACTGTTAGTACTTTTCCTCGCAGCTCCCGTTTCCGACGACAGCTGTTTAGTCATCAGCTGCTTTCCCCCTCCACTACTTCTACCGCCAAATCCACACGAGCCGTAAGGAAAACGCTTGTTAATTTCTCCCACAGGACGGGCGCGATTCCCCCCACCTCGTTCCCGACGGCACCCCAACTCCCAGCGACTGGAACGGGAAACAACGTGCGCGGAAAAGGGTGGGGAAGGCAGTGGGGCCGGTGGCTGAGGCCCGAGCACTTGGCGGCAGCCGCGGGGGAGGCAATGTCAGGTAGGGACAGAGCCTCCGGGCCCTTCCGGGCCCTCCCGCTCCCGGCCGGTCCGCGGCCTGTGGAGACCCCAGACCCTGAGGGAGCGCTCGGCGGGCCCGGCCGGGCAGGGTAGGCGTTACCCGCCGCAGTCGTCCCTCCCCCCCCACCTGGCAGTGTGAGACGACGAGGCTCTGGTTGCCTTCTCCGTGGTACTTCCATTCGTTCTCATCCATCTTCTCCACTTCCATGCCCGGCCCGGGCCGCCACCGCGCCCCGTGCGGACGGTGCCTGCCGCCAGCCCGCCGCGATCACGCCTCCACCATCACAGCGGCGCGCCGCAGGAAGTCCCGCCCTCCGCCGGGGAGGCCTCCGCGCGCGCGCCGGGCGGCCATCATTGCTCCGGGCAGCTCCATAGCTGCCATCATTGAGCGGGGCAGAGCCGAACCGCGGCCGCTGGAACCGCCCCGCCACGGGCCTTCCGTCTACCGTGGGATGGGCCGGAGGCCCGGGGGAGGGCCCTTAGACGGTCCTTCGACCGCGCCGGGGGGGCTGGCGTCCTCTTAATGCCGAGCTGGCCCCTGCAGTGCGCTGCCCTTGTAACGTGTTCGGATACCACACTGTCGAGCATCAGTTTGCACCTACAACAAAGGCTACTCAGGTCAAACACCTGGGGTAAAACAAAAACAAAAAACCAACCAAACAAAAAAATTGTTAAAGAATTAAGCTGTTTTCCTTACCATTGGCAACACTGTTCAACATAGTCAAAAAGTGCCTCAGCACGCCGCTGATTATGAATATACTATATAATGTACACTAAATTTAAGGCAAGCTATCCAATTTCCCCATCACAAGATTAAATTCTAGGTCCCTCAATCCAGTCTATTTTATCACTATTGAGTTTTACCTACAAACAGCAAAGCTTATCCTTGAATTACCATTTTAAAATCATCACTAAGGGATCTCTGAAATTCCCCTTTCCCCTCCTTTCCTCCAAATGGACTCCACATCACACCAGAAAGTAACTGAACACTTGCAGGCTTTCCTCTGTATAACCAACATTTGTGTAAACCGGATAGCAGCCAAATGTAACTCTGCATGGCAGTCTTTTAAAAAAGGCAAAGCAAAGAAAACGATGCCTTTTTAAAGGAGAGAGAAGATGCACCTAGAAAGCCAAAAATAAAGCCTACATATATCTGCAATGAGTCATTGATCCTTTTTAAAGGCATGTGGTGCTGTAACTGAACTCATTTATCATCCAGTTTCACTAGAACTTTTTTAAATGGGGTTTAAACAATTTGTACTTTCCTTTTGCCAAAATACTGATGAGCACTTCACCTTTCCTTTTTATTCAAGGTTTTCCTATAGGCACCCGAATGAAAAAGGAAATGTGAATCCCTGCTCCTTTGGCCATTTAATAAAGAGAAAAATAATGACAGAGGGATGTTTAAAATATGTTATTGTCACCTGTGTTTGCAAAGTTTCTTTATGTTGTGTAGCAACAAATGGATATATAAAACATACAAGAATTTACCACGTTATCCTGACTTACCAAAAGTGTTACAGAATCATAGAATAGCCAGGGTTGCAAAGGACCTTAAGATCATCCCGTTCCAACCCTCCTGCCATGGGCAGGGATACCTCCCACTAAACCATGCCACCCAAGGCTCTGTCCAGCCTGGCCTTGAACACTGCCAGGGATGGAGCATTCGCAGCTTCCCTGGGCAACCCATTCCAGTGCCTCACCACCCTCACAGTAAAGAACTTCTTCCTTATACCCAATCTAAATTCCCCTGCTT
Source organism: Psittacus erithacus (assembly GCA_009867235.2). Lineage (NCBI taxonomy): Eukaryota > Metazoa > Chordata > Aves > Psittaciformes > Psittacidae > Psittacus > Psittacus erithacus. The sequence goes on along the minus strand of WYDI02008927.1, from coordinate 8,411 downwards.
CAGTTTTAACCCATTACCCCTTATCCTGTCACTACAGTCCCCAATGAACAGTCTCTTCCCCAGCATCCTTACAGGCCCCCTTCAGATACTGGAAAGCTGCTAAGAGGTCTCACGCAGCTTCTCTTCTCCAGGCTGAACAGCCCCAACTGTCTTAGCCTATATTCATATAGGAGGTGCTCCAGTCCCCTGATCATCCTCGTGGCCTCCTCTGGACTTGTTCCGACAGTTCCGTGTCCTTTTTATGTTGAGGACACCAGAACTGCACACAATACTCCAAGTGAGGTCTCACGAGAGCAAAAGAAGGTTCACTCAAGACTGTGGGCAAGATTGTGGCATTTATGATACTGGCATTAAAAACCAACTCTAATTCAAAGAAACAGTATGTGGACACTCACTAGGCTTATGTGGATAAATACAAAGGCAAATGATATCAATATTATATTATAAAGTCTTGCAATGGCAAAACTAATTTGTCTCAAGTCTGAAAGGATCTCTAGTATAGCAAGTTAATTTTCTATTGTTCCATGAAAAATTTACATCTACCGAGGAAAAAAAATAAGTAGGTGTTCTGAGTGCATGGGAAAACTCACTGAGAACACTCGGGTCCCTCTCTAGCAATTACTTCTTCTCTTCATCTTCAGAACTACCACTTGGGCATATTGTCAGAGTGTTCTGAAAACATAGTGATAAAACTTGGAAACCTCAGAGCCAAAAACCTAGTAACACATTATTTTTCCCTGCATTATAAGTTTTTAAATATTATTCATTTCAAGTATTAACTACAATGTGCTTGAAGTGAAATATCTTAAGCCTTTCTGACATTAATGACATTGAAGTATGGCTTAACTGGAATTCCACTGACAGGGCTATGTCTTGTGGTGTTGCTACAGCTTATCTTCTTATCATCCCACATCTGCAGCTTTTGTTTGGCTTGAAATGGCATTTAAACTACAGCAATAACTTCACATCTTCAGTGTATACACCCTAGCTCCCCTGGGTCATGCCATCCTGACTCTGCTAAAGCCCACCAAAACAATTCCCCTCCCTGCTTCAGCTCAAAACCTTTGCTCAGTCCTTTTCTCAGGCATGCCCCAGAGCCATCAACACTGGGCTCTCACATATGCAGTCTTTCATAACTTGTAAATTTACCAGGGAATGAGAATGAGAGTGTAAAAACAGATCACATATTCACTTTGAAGAGGAAAAAAGAAGTACCAGACGAGTATTTCTTAGTAATACTCTGACGGCTATAAAAAGTTCATTAAATCCAGATCTGGGGAGAAAAATAGCATTACTTGAGACTCATGATAAAAATAGGTGCCAATAATACAAAGGACTTGTAAGCTAACAAGAAAGGGGTTTGTAATAATAGGTGCATCTTAGTTCTCCAGGTTCCTAAAATGAAAGGTTTCTATAAGAGAGGTTACTTTGTTCTTTATGGAAAGAGTCAGCATGACATAAAAGATCCCATCCTGAAAGTGTCTGTCTTGAAAAACTAGGATTAAGAAAATCACAAAATCAAGACAGTGAGTCCAAGAATATTGAATGGACATGATAATGTGCCACAAAATATTTTTTTATACTACTGCACTATTTTCAATTTTCAAAAGATGCAATTATGTTTAAGTAAGACTGACAGGTTTATATTTTCTTATACCCAGACCATCAAAAATGGAGTATATTTAGATAGATTGCACCTCATTAAAATTATAAAGCTTTGCTTATTTGCTAGTATCAGGATGATTCCACTGCTCCATGCCATAGTTTTTTCTTGAGTCCTTGCTTTCTCTGTGTAATTTCAAACATGTATTGGAAGTGCAGGAAATCTTACAATTCAACAGTCGTTTCACCACCTTAGTCTGAGAAACACTGACCCAACAAAGGAAAGAAAAGATTAGAGGAGGACCAGAGTGGATCATTTGATGGCTTCTTTGAAAGCATGTATTAGTTCAAACCACAACAGAGTATTTTTGAAACTAAGCAAGTCAGTGGCTTCAGGAATAGAAATGGAAGTAGCAAAAAGGGTGAGTTAAGGTCAATGAAGATAAAGCCACATACATGTTGCTAACAGACAAGAGCTTATGCAAACTTACCCAGCCATCAATAAACACATATGTATGAATAAACATACATTATAAATACTAAGAGATTTAATTGCGACATACAGTTTGGGGGAGGAAATTAAGTCAGAGGCACAGCATAGACAACTCTGTACAGTATATATAACGCCAAAGAATTGCCAAGAAAGTATTTTTTACATACAGACAAGATAATTAAATACTGGTTTCCATGCACAGGAGTCCTGAACATTTATTGAGAGGAAATAAAAAAACCCAACCAATTTTGGGGGTGGGATGGACAGACACAGCAGGCAATGACACCCCAAAAAATGCCCAAACAAACAAAAAAGCAGCATTGTGGTAAATTTCAGGACTGGTAAGAGAAAACATATGGAAAAGAAGACTGACTTAGAAACCGTAGGAGGTCTTTAAAGCAGAATGCTGTGGTGAAATCCTAGTAGCTTTGACAGGGCATTAAAGCAGAATGGAACAAGACCAACCCCATTTAAGCACCTCCTTGAAGTCTATTCTTACAGCCTGTAATCTTGCAGGCAAGGAAGGAAAGATGAAGGGATAAAGAGCTTTTAGGTTTTGCATTGTAGTAAGTGACATATGAGCAACTAGAAACCAAAATGCTCTTCATGTAAAGAGGCAAAGGCAAGCTACTAGAGCAGACTCAGTAGCCTGGTCAGAAGGCACATAGAACCGGTGTTCTTGCTACTTTCACGGCAACACTTCTAATTGCAGATACTTTGCTATGTATGTTACACTGTTTGCTCAAGATCAAACACCCTCTTGCAAGATATGACTGCCCTAGAAAAACATCTCATTATCTCACATCACAAATACACCCTAACCTTGCTTTCAGTCCTTGGCCCTCTTAATGATTAAAGAAGAGCACATCTTAAGCTTCCTTTTGACACAAGTCCTGTAAAACCATATTTAAACAGGGAAGAGAATACACATTAAGCTGGCTCTCAGCTAAACTGCCATCATTTTGCAATGAAATTCTGTGGAAAAACCTTGAAACCTTCCCCATTAAAACTTTCAATTTACCAAGTACACTGTTTTTGACTGTACTGCTGATAATTTTGGAGTGATCTCTGTATTCAAATGGCAGCATAGAAAATGAATACTTCCCACTGACCAGCTCCCTTGAGGAGCTCACTTTACTGGAATCATCGTGGGTGAAACCAATAAATAGAACCTGTATCTTCAAGAGACATTTTCTCAAATTTTAAACCTCAGCTTGTCTGTCATCTCCAATGCATAAACATGGATATAATGCAGTTTCACAAGCAGAGAAGCGTATACAAATACTGTGATATCTTAAGAGTGAACAGCGATCTTACTCTTTTCAAATCTGGCTGCATATTCCTGTGCCCTCTCTTCAAATTACCCTTAGCACATTTACACCCATGAGACACGTTAGAGCAGATTATTCATGAGATGAATGGTCAGGTTTTCTCAGGTGAGATTTCCTCTCCCCACTTTTTAAAGTGCTTTTAGCTGGATTAACAAACCAGCACGGCACATTACGTAGCCACACAAGTCTCCAGCCATCATTAAATAAGGAATGGGAACACAACCAAAACCGGTGGGGACTGCAGGATTAGTTGTTTTGTTGCTAACTCATTCTCAGACCAGATTAAGCCGGTTATAAAACTGTACTTTTAGCAGCACAGCAGAACCTTTGAGCAGGGTGGATGTGTGGGAATCCTTTCAAGGAAAGAAAGCACACAGAACCAACAGATGTTGCTGGTTCTGCTCCAAAGGAGCAGGGGAGAGCGCATCACCCAAGGAAAGTTTTGGGAGAGAGAACTATACCATTGAGCTATCCATGGGCTGTCACTTACAGGTTTTGTTTTGGTTGGCTGAGTTTTTCCTTGGGTTTGGTTTTCTGGGTTTTTTTGTTTTGTTGTTGTTAAACATCAGTGATAAAAGATACACTTGTAGCGAGTATAGCCAGTACTAGAAACCTAACTGCAAATTGCATCAGAACAATCCTGTCACCCAACTCGAAGTCAGCTGGCAGACCAAAAATATAGTATTTGTCCCTCAGCTAGAAGGAAATATCTGGAAAGAGGAAATAATGTGACTAAAGCAGGAAAGTAACAGACACATTTGTGGTGTTTTCTGGTTTGGGGGCTTTAATTTTTTTGGTCTTTTTGCGGTGGGTTGGGATTTTTTTTCTTTGGTTTTTTTTGGGGAGAGAGGGGTTCGTTTGGGGTTTTTTGAGGGGGTTGGGTTTTTTTGGTGGGGATGGGGAGTAGTGTTTGTTTCTTGGAGATCTTTTGGGGGGCTGGGTTTAAGATTCAGTTCATGAGGTTCCCAGAGGAGTGTTTACAAAGCAAGTTTATCACTATCTATCAATATCAGAGAGCAAGAGAGACAGAAGGAGACTGGTAAATCTCAAAACTACTTATTATAAGGCAGGCATATTTTTCTATATACAACATGGATTTGTTTTCCATTTTCTCACTTAGCCCCACAAAAAGGAAGTTAAATGCTGTTCACATAATGCTTGATCTGTTTCACTTCTGGATGTGCCTGAAAAGCAGCTCTGGTGACAAAAACTCTAAATTGCTCTTCTCTAAGATCCCAGCTGATCAATATTAATACTTTATCACAGAGATTTCCAGAAGTTTATTGTACTGCAAACTAGAATAAGGGGAAACAGCCTCATCTGCTGGTTTGAGGAAATACTATCATGTGTCTATGCATAGTTAAAAAAAAACAAAACCAAAAAAAATCAGCCCAAAAAACCCATCAAAACACAACTCAGTTACATATATTCTTAAACTGCCCCCTCCTTTTTACCTGCTCTTACTGATAAACTGCACTTGCTCTGTGCAGCCATGGGTCTGATGGATAAGTCTAAGGAGGTACAGCTGTGAGAAGCATGGGTCACTTGGGTTACTTAAATTACCTCAGTTTCACAATTCCATACTTCCTTTAGAAAAGACTAATCTCATTCATTTTCAAAAGGCTGATCAATTCAAATTCCCATTCAAATAAGAAGGCTCTGCATTCACTTAACGCATCCAAAAGTCAGGTCACTATTTCAGTGCCTGTGCTCAGATGGGAGACCTTAGAGACTCAGGAAGAGGTTAAAAGGCAATGGAAATAAAAGGAAAAACTTAAAATAGGAATGGACATACAGATAGCAGTTATAAAGAAGCACTTTAAAAGTAGAAGAAAGGAAAAAAGCAGCAAAAAAACCAAAAAACATGCAGAGTATTACCAGCCATAAGCCTGAACTGTTATTTTTGCATGCAAATTGCTTCAGAGATTAGTCCCAGAATGTAATTTATTATGATGTGAAAAATCATACCATGACTAATTCTTTATCAAGGGCACACCACTATTAAACACAGTTGTGCAAAGAGTCTTTACAGGAGACTAGATCCACATTGATTCAAAGTGAAAAAAAAAAAGCCATTTTAGGAATCACCTACATTACCCACCAAAATCTGACTCGCTTGAAGTTGCTCACAGCAATTATTCAAGAAAGAAACACAGCCTAAACAGTACTTAACCCAGACTCTGTATAGCTGTACAAGCTATATGTGTATTAACCTCCTTGGACAACTCAGAAGGCTTGAGAGGTATACAAATAATTTATTAGAAGATCCTTCTATAAGGATAAGTCTTTGATCATTCAAAGTAAAAGGCAAATACGTGGACCTTACCTGCTAAGCTTTTGGCCTTCCCCCAATGTATTCCTTCTAGTTCATGAACATTTCCCAAGGGCCCTTCAGAGTTTTGAGAAGAATCTGAATGTCCTGATCATATTTATTTCCCATCACCTCTATCTCAAGCCCACCTCCCCTCATCTGCCTCCAAGCGTCACTGTACAACACTGGGCTCTTTCTGGAGTGGCTACTTCACAGGTCAACAATACCGTGTTTCAGCTGAATGCCAAGTAACCTGTTTATGCATTATCACTTCAGAGAAACAGGAGATGGTCAAACACAATGACAGAGCACAGGGCTAACTGAAAAGCAAAACAAACCAACTCTAAACTACAAAACCAAACCTAACTAAAACTATTGCATACACAGATTGATCGATCAGGAATTTTCTCCATTTTAGAAGTGATGCTTTATTTCATAACCAAAGATGCTGTACTATATTTTTCCTTTCTGCTGGATATTCTTGCTGGATCATTCTAGAAGGACAGTATTGCATAGCTTTGTTAATTTTTGTTATCAGTGTACTTAGATGAGCTTTACAAGGTGTTGAAGATACTCACAAGATCTTCAAAAGACAAGCATGACCATGTACATATTAGAAGCAAAATGAAATTACAAACTTCCACAAGCATCATACTGTTCTTTTAGACCATGATGTACAATACAAAGTTAATTGGCCTTTCTTGCTATCAAATTCAGGCCTGCTCCTTTGTATTACTGCCAACTGAAAATACCCATTTGATTTCATATATTTTAACTCAAGAAAATTAATAACTTGACTCTTTGGTTCTAACATATTTACCTTTACCAAATAATCACATTTACCAAAAGTAGCCATTCTTCTGCCACCAATTTCCTAAAGCAATCATTCCAAACATGATGTCCAAAGTGCTGCAAGTAATTTAAATTAAAACACATAGGCAGAAGCCCTTTTATATGAATGGGGAGTTTATATAACAGGAGAAAGGACATCAACCTACTGCTCTGTTTTTTCATATGGAGATGTTCACAAAGGCACCAAGCAGGCTATGTACAAATATTAAAAATAGTCCCTCTTCCAAAAAGTATAATTAAAGACCCAAATACCTCCATAAATAAAGCATGAAGGTAGAATAAAAAAATTGCCCAAGACCATCAATCATTAAAAAGTAAGCTCAGCTTTGTCTTCTTTTAAGAGGACAACCAACACTGAATTTTCCAGTTTTTCAGTTCCTCCATTTTTTTGCAGCACAGTGAAATGTTTGTCAGAACACAGGATTACAGCCCGCAGAGGGCAACACTTCACATGTTCTATATAACAAATGCTATCTCCTTTAGGTGATAAGCCTCCCATTCCTCTGGAACAGGTTAAACAGTCAAGTTACTGAAAAACGTTGGCAGGACAAAGGGAGAGCCATCACTGATGTGACTCACACAGTAAAAAAGAATCCTGGAAACCCCGGAGAACAATTTGATTATAACTGCATGAATTCAGACATGAAAACAGCAGTAACAGATCTGGGGCAGGAACAGAGAAAAAGAGAAGAGAAACTCAATTTCAAACAAAAAGATAGTCAAATGGCAATTAAAGTCTTGAGCATATACTTGTGCAAAAAGGTTAAAACCTGAATGCTAAGCAGGAAACAGGGGACAATGGTACTATAAATAAAAAAGACTTACTGGGAAGGAGACCAAAGGTTACATTTTAGGGATACTAATTCACTGGCATTTTTAAGTAGGAATAAACCTAACTGTAGATACAGGCATAATGCGTAGATGCTGTTGCTGAAAATGGAACTCCAGCTTTCATTTGTTCAGTTAGGTGTCTGAAGCAGTGCAAAAAATATGTTGCTGTGATGAACTGCATGTTAAGTAATTAGTTCACAGGCAGTGAATCACACCAGGAGATACATTACCAGAAGAACCCAACACTGCTACCCAAAAAAATCCAATCTTCAGAACTATTGAAGCAATTACTAAAGGAAACAACTGTTATAAAACATACAAATAATCTAAAACATATTAGCAGAACATATAGAAAAAAAATAATGTATATGGCTTTTTAGGACCCTGCCTGAAATGCTGCATGTGTTACAGGTAACTTTTGCCAAAAGCATAATTGTTTGCCCCTCACACTTTGTTAGCAAAGTTTATTCCAAATCTCAATACTCTCAACTATGGATCCTTGTGGACAGGTACTGGAACAGAAAGTCTATTCAGCAGCAACAGTATTTTGAATGACCTGAAGTTAGGTTTGCAAAGAACAGAATATAAAACATACATTATAGCGTTATGCTTGCCAATCTGGTACAAAACCAAAAGAGCTATAATGAGGCTGGAAATAAATGTCTCTTAAAAGCTCTGGATTAATTTTCCCTTTTTAATCCAGTGCTAGTTACTATTCCAGTTCTTGTGTTCATTGTCAAGTCTCCTGGGCTCAGCAGTAGCAGTCATTTTTCTCCCTCTTAGTAGCTGGTGCAGTGCTGTGTTTCTAACTTTCAGCCTGAGAACAGCACTGATAACACCGATGGTTTTAGTTGCTGCTCAGTAATGTTTACTCTGTCCAAGGACTTTCTGAGTATCATGCTCTGCCAGGGAGAAGGGGAAGTCGGGAGGAAGCAGAGACAGGACACCTGACCCAAACTAGCCAAAGAGGTATTCCATACCACAGCACATC
>WYDI02008924.1:0-28279 GCA_009867235.2 Psittacus erithacus | reverse complement strand
CGGGACTGCACCGGGACCGGGAGGGGGGGGCGGGCGGAGCGGCGGGGTCCCGAGGGCAGCGCATTGCCCCCCCCTCCTTCGTGCATCGCTTCCTTCGTGCATCCCCCTCTTCGTGCATACCGCCGGGATCCCCGCCCCGCCGAGCCCCGTGGGCCCGCTGCCCTTCCGGGGGGGGGCGAAGGGAAACCGGCCTTGAATCTGAGCCGAGGGCGCGCCGCGGAGCGGGTTGCTCCCGCTGGCGCAGCGGTGGGGTCACGGTCGCTGGGTTTTAGCGAGCTCCCTGTTAAACACCGCCCCCCCCCACCCCATGAACACAGACCCGAGTTACATCTGCAGCCCCCGAACTTTGGAAACCCTGGGGGGAAATAACAGGGAGTCGCTCAAAAAATGGTTATAAGCAAGCGGCAGCATCGCACGGAGAAGTAGAGGACTTCCCATGCTTTTGCGAAGCATCTGTGACTCCTGCGTGCCGGCTGCTGCGAGACGTGTAGCGCTGTGGTGGTTACAACAGCGTGTGTCTGCCAAAGCAACCCCCTCCCCGCAAGGGCTGTGGTCATTTTCCCCACGGAAGGAACGCTGAACAAGTAGAGGCAAGCTCACCAGATAAATGGTGCGTTTACCAAGATAAGGTAACAGCACAGCTCCAGCACAGAGCCTCTGCTATCGCCTGCGGAGCCATGGCTGCTCCACGCCCGGAGGAATCTGAGGTCAGGAGATATTATGTGAGAGCACAGGGAGATTTTACACGAGCGATGGAAACAGGCATTTTAAGGCTCGATGCCATCTAAAGGTGCGTGTCAGTACCAGGAGGAATACTCGAGAAAGTCACTGCCTCGCAGAAACCCACTAGCCACAAATGTAAGGTTTATAAACCCCAAAAACCTCTTTACAAGATCCCAGCTGGCTCTCCAGCATAAACAACATAGCAGCCACACAGAGCTCCCAAAAATCCCGTGCTTCGGCTGTCCCACTGGATGCGATCTCCTCGGTATTTGTGTCTGAGCCTGCAAACCTGGCGATAATGGGCATGATCCGGTCATGGGCCCTGAGGCGCTGCTGCAGGGCCAGCTTGCCACAAGGAGGGGGCTCACGGACTGCCATGGAGCACTGAGTACAAATGATCACAGTGCTGGGCTGTGGACTTCCCAAAGCTGAGACTGGCTTTCATACAGGTGCTGGACAAACTCAGCAATAACTATCAGGAAAAATGGAAGTGATGTGTTTGTCCCTTTCCTTCAGTTCAGTAACCAGCACTAGGAGCAGGGGCTGAATCGGATGGTTCCTTCTCTCTCTGCCCTGAAGGCCCAAGCTGTTACTTTCCAAACAAAGAGTGAAAAAAACCTCATACAATTTTTAACCTGTCCCATCACTGACCCTCTGTCCAAGGCACCAGAAATAATTAGAGCTTGCTGCAGCTGATTGCTGATGAAAAATGAGGTGCGGGGCCAACCTGCTCTGCATTTAAAGCGCAGACTTCAAGTGTACGTGGACAGCTTCATGCCCATGGATTGTCTGAATCCTGCATGCTCTTCCAGATATTCAGTGCATTCCTGCAGTGGGTGGTGAGCTACAGATCAGGGTCAGAGGTAATCCCCAATTATTTAGCCCTTTTACTGTTCCCATGCTTGCCAAACAATTCTCCGTATCAGGATTTGCTCATGACCTTAAGGGACATTGCCAGGGATTTAGGAGTCCCCCTAAAAAGAGGATCCAAATGAAGTTATTACATTCTTGTGTATCAAGTTAGATTGCTGGGGAGTTGAATTACATTTTCCTGGGGATCAGTTTTCATAAGCTGGGGCTGATGCAATCATCAATTTGCCTTCTGGACTGTGTTTGCTGAATTATTTCTGTGTGGAGGGTTCCTTTACAATGCACGATTAGGGCAGTAGCAGAATGTTTTAAAAGGCTTTATTTTCTAAAGCTGTTCATGGAGCAGCACGTCTTCTGAGAGCTTCTCTTAGAAGGGCTGAGAGTCACAGGACAGCGGCAGCTCGTGTCCAAGTGGGATTTGCAGTTATTTACAAGCGCAGTCAGGGATGAGGGTTTGGGGTTGGGTTCTTTGAAGGTGTGCTGAAGGTGGCTGGAGGCTCGAGCCCCAAGACCTGTCCCTTCCCCAGGACTGTCCCCTTCTGACCACGGCAATCTGAGGGGGAAACACTCCGAAAATCCCTGGCACCGACATCTGATCGAAGCCTATGTGGGCAGCACCGGGAGTTAACAGATGGGTTGCGGATTCAAGCTTACGATAAGGTTACTGAGGGTGGTTTTGTTTTAAAATGTCTCTTACTTAATATATCCATGAAGGCCAGGCATGTGCCTGTGGCCTGTAATCAAATCGCTGACTCTCCCTCTCTCTCATTTCCAGCAATCCTGTGTCAGGTTACTGGCACCAGAGGTGAAAGAACAGCCATGTCTTGGCCCAGCAGCCAGGGCTGGATGCTGAGGCTGGGCCATACGGGAGGTGCTGCATGGATGCGGTCAGCCCTCAGCATCTGACAGATGGCCTTGAGGCCTTGGCAATTAATACCCATTACTTTTTGCAGAAGGAAAAGTTTCTGCAGGAGCCAAACTGTCCCTAGGACAGTGGGGTGTGCAGCAGACAAGGTGGCTCTTCTGAGATGGGCAGACCTCCAGGCCCAGCAGCAGCCCTTGGGATGGATGTGAAAGCACTCGGTGGGCAGCATGGTGCTGTCAGCTACATGAGATGGCACACATCAAACACCCACTGCCTTCCTGCAGCCCTAGGTCTGTGGTACTGCAGCAGCTTGGGCGGTGCAGGATGTATAAAGCCGGGAGTGCCCAGGGTGAGCAGCTCACGTCTCACTTCCCAACCACAATGTCTAGGGCATGTGAAGGAGAGCCTGCACCCACCAGCTGAAGGCAGTATCCCAAAAGGGGCAATGTGGGACTTAACAGCATAGGAGCAGCAGTCTGACACCCACCAGGGCTCCTTCTCGTCCTCCTGGGAGCCTGCAGGTAGTTGCAGAAGCTCAAATTGTGAAGAAGCTGAAAACTGGTGGTTTCAGCTGCATGTGTGACTCACTATCTCAATAGCACAGCTGGCCACACTCGCTGCCACAATGAAAGGAGTCGTCCACAAGCTAGATTAAGTCGAGATTTAATATTGCAAGTATATGCATCCATCGCTGCTTAATTACGTTGGTTTAGGCTGCCATGGATGCTGCTTAGATAAAACACTAGGAAAACCTATCGAGAGCTGTTGTCTCTCTGGAGTCCTGGGCAAGCAAAGGGTCCTCCCTCCGGCACTGCCCTGGATCGCTGCTGGGCACGTGAGAACGGCGGGTATGATGCTGGCACCGCTCAGTGAAACTTGCCTGAGGACTATTCAAATGAAAGCCATTCCCCTCTTTGAGCAGAGCTGTTTGCCAGCACCCAGTGCAGCAGTGGGAGGAATATGTAGGTGGAAACTGTTTGGAAGTGGCAGCATTTGTGGACATTAATAAGAGACTTTAGCCCACTTTGATACTCTGTTTAATAAAACATGCTGGCTTCCCGGTGACATCCTGCCCTGCCTTGCGCCGCCAGCCAAGCCCAGGCAGCCAAGGAGCTCACGCTGTTTAACCAGTTCCCCGCCAGCTGGTTGCACCATCTCGTGAGAAAGAACTCCAGGCGCGCACACCCGTGCACACCCCTGCGGGCTGCAGCCTCTCCCACACCGCTGGCTGACCCTGCTGGCAGGAGCGCAGCCCTCAGCCTCTGTCTGCACATGGTAGAAGTCATCCCCAAGGTGACGTCTCCCTGCTCTCTCTGCAGAGCTCAGGTGGGGATGGCGAGGGGTTACCCATGGCCTGGGAGAGGCACGGAGCCAGCTGAGGGCAGGACAGCCAGGCTACCAGCCCATCCTGCTCAGAGCTGCTTCTCCTGTGAGTGACAGAGTTGTCTGGTGGATGCTTTGCACAATGGTATCTGATCACATTCCTCCTTCTGCCTAACATCAAACAGTGAGTCAGCGATGAAGCCTCATCAGATGTCTCTCTGCTTCGGCTTTCATATCTGAAAAGCAGAAAGGACGGTGTTCTGCAAGTATGCAAAGCAAAGAAAGTAGGGTGCCTTTGGGTCTATGACTTAGAAAATACCACAGCTTTTATCAACAGCGTTACTTATTTTTTGCTGGCATCCACGTCCCCCAGCAGGAATCAGCACCAGTGGAGCATTCAGTCTAGGGAGATTTTGTTCCTCCTGGGAGATGCAGGTAACAACAGCTACAGGGCCAAACCACATCACATCTGAGTAAATAGTAACATAAAAAGTATCCTGGACTTGCTAACTGGATTAAAACAATTACGCACCCCCTAAAACCAATAATAAAATGAAGCCAGAACAGGCAGAAGAAGAGACCAGGAGTATGTTCCTCCTACAGTTCATCTCAGGACATGGACGAGTTAAACCTTGTCCTCTGAACCTCGAGCCTCTAGGACAAGGTCTGTGTGATCTGCATGCTCATGGCGTATAAGGCACCCATTGATCAGGTCGGGGGGACTCAGTTCAAACTGTAAATATCATTAAGCAGCAGAGCAAAGGCTGTTTGTCAGGGCTGGTGGCAGAGGTGAAGAGCTTAGCAGCTCGGCCTGGGAAGCTGGCTGGGGCAAAACAGGGTAGGCAGCTCAGACACTGCCATAGGAGGAAGCACACAGAGAAACCAGGCTGAACTTTTGCATGAGTGCTGTCAGCTCCCCTGGCTGGAGATGAGGGAGAACAAGCCTATATACTGTGTGTGGACTTGCTTAGCCCGGCCTGGTCCCTGTAGGCTTGTGTGGTTGTTCGAGATCAAGAACCTGCTTGCGAGGGAGCAGGATGTCCATCCCCATATGACTGGTTGAGAGCGGCAGTTGTCCTGATTGACTGGGGACTGCTTAAGATGTGCCACTGGAAGAGGAAAAGGGATTATTTGCACTCTAACTTGCTAGGATTAACAAATATTTGGCCCCTTTGAATAAATGGGATGCAAAGGAAATGCAGGCGGTGGAGGAAATGCAGGTGCACAGGCTTCTTCCTAACAGGCCAGACAAACCATAGACATGAGATTGTTTCCTAGTCACGCAGACATAAAAAACCCTCGGACATGAACATCATTAAGCTCTGGGGTAGTCTGGAGCAGCCGTGGGAGAATGTAACCAGTCATTTTCTAAATAAGAAGCCAAACCTCTGCATCCAGATCCACCTCCTCCCAAACTCCCAGTCTGATCCCATGTGCATTACGAGCCAGATGTGGCTTGGGCATTACTCCTGCTGCAAATTCAGCTGAATTAAGCACAAGCAGGAATTAAATGGAATAGGAAATATTCATGGTGGATTTGTGCCTAATCAAGATTACATAGATACTGTGCAGTTGCTGACTGCGTTTCTCCGTCACAAAATGGGACCACTCTGCACCACACGGCAGTCCTGATGCCATGCTGCAGCCAGGCTCCTCATCCAGACAGCACCTGGAGGGGAACATGCCCATATTTACGTAGAAAGTAAAGCCCACCAGGACAGAGAAGGAAGCAAAGTCTACCCAGGGCATCCCTACGAGAAGTACTAGTTGACAGGAATGTCTCTCATAGTGCCCTTCCCTCTGTATCAGAAGTGATCTGGTTGAGAAGTCCTGGAGCAAACCACAACTGAGGGTGTTACTGTCTTCCACAAATACTTTCTCTAATGAGGTTTTTAAATAGTTTTGCCCCGCCTACACTGGCAGCCAGAGCACTTTCATCTCCAGGTGAATGGGAACCGAGGTGGGACTCTGCTGTCTGCTGGGGAGGATCATTTCCATACTGCAGCCGAGGCGGCGAGGCTGGCAGGCAATACCTGCACACCAGCAGGGAAGTGCTTGTTCTGATCTCGGAGATGCCTGCCGATGGTGGCGCAAGTATTAACCGCATGCATCAGTGTTTGAAATGCAAAGAGCACCCTGGCACTGTGGGTTCTCAGAGGAGGTGCGTTTCGGCTACACCTTTGCGCCGATGAGAACTGCTCGTCAGCCAGCAGGTAGCCACTGAGAAATGAGGTTTATTAACAGGACTCAAGTTGTTGCAACCTGTACCTATGGCGCTGTGAGTAACCACACACCTTTCATTCTTAGGTGGCAAAGATCACGTCTATCCTAGAGGGTTTTTGGTGGGTGTGGAAGTACTTTCCACATAAATGCATCTCGCCCCCTTCTCCTCCCCTGCACTGGCTGCCGGCGGAGCAGCACTGACGTGCAGCCTTGGAGGCGAGCGCTCGCCCACCCTCTTGCACACAGCTGAGAGGACTCCAAGACTTGCCTTGTGCCTCCGCAGTTCGTCTCCCACAGGGAAGCCAGAGTTGGCTTCACACAGCTGCTCTGCGGGGTGGAGTATGGGATGCGAGAGGTCAGACAGTGCTCCCAGCGCTTTTCTTCTGAGGGAAGAAAGGATAATTTCATCACAAAACGTTTGCATGGGCTGTATCCCAATAGTCTGGGGAAATATAAATGGCCACACAAGCTCATTGCAACTGTCCCCTCTCCTTTTATAAACTGCACGTCCACCTAATGAAAATAGAGTCCCAGCCCTGAAGAGCTGCGAACATCTGCAGCTGCTGCCCAGATGTGGCTGCCCAGAACCTCTGCAAAGGTTTCAGGGGAAAACCCCTGTCTGCCTAACACATAACGTCAAAAGAGGACAGAGGTTTCGTTTTATAAACCTCGACCAAGGAGACATTAAATGCCTTTGATCTCCAGATATAAAAATGATCTTTTGATTTAAGATTATGAAAATGAATAACCATCTGCTAAGAAACAGCTACGGACCCACGTTTTATTGAGGCCATATGGTGTCCAGAGTTTCTACGTATGAATTCAATTAGCTGCTTGTGTCTGCGTCAGTAATTCTGTATCCACCCAGTCATGTTTTTGGAACAAATATTATAATATTCCCATGGATCCTCCAGACAGTGGGAGGTGTTTCCTTCACTGTGAAGGTTTTGGGAAGTGATGACTTTGTCTCATTTTCATCTTACCCTACTCTGCATTTCTAGTCCCTCACTTGGAGCTTTCCCTGGGATGTCTGAGCCAAGCTGCAGTGCTGAGTAAAGACATCCCCGATTCCAGCTGGGCCGTCAGGGCTCGCGTTTCAGCTTTCCTTATTGGGGAACCTCTCCTGTCCACCTCTCCTACACCGGGACTGAGTTTACAGTGTTATTGAGGATATAACCCATTTCTAACCTAAGCCAGATCTACTCCAGTCTCCTTCCCACGGTGCTTACCAGGGGTTTACCTAGGGTCCGGTTCAGCTGATACCTCTTGCCACAACCTTGCAATCCGGCAGGGTGGCAGGATGTAAAGACACATACCTTTTCATAGGAGTGGAATGATCAGTTGCCTGACCAGCCCCCAGCCCCAGCAGACAGGCAGCTTTCCTGCCTGGGAAGCCAGGCTATGCAGAGCCCAATCAGCTACTGTGATCTTTCAGATCTAGTAATCTGGAAGTGCCTTTCTGTTTCTTTTTTCCTAACGTGTGGCTCAGCACCACACATTACGCTCAGCAAGCTATGTGTTTGCACTGATTTGCCTCTTTCCACTGTTGGAAGTGGGAAAAATCCTGTTAGAAGAGCAGACTGGGCATAAGCCCTGAGAGCAGCAGGTTGTAATCAGGGGCTGGGAGGGCCTCACTTGCAGGCTGTACCTTCCTCTGCATCCTGATAGCTCAAATGCACAAGAGACAGCCTTGAAAAATGCTCCTGAGCAGAAAGTATCCATAGGAAAGGGACGGTATTTGTGTTTCCTGTTGACTTTTTTGCGGGAGGGACTGGGTTGTCAAGCTAAATTGCTATTTATAGACATATTTCTCAAAAGGTTTTCCTTTTTCCCTCCTCTTTCTGTGCAGCATAGACATTGCAGGGTTTAGCTTAGGCTAAGAGAAATCAGCAGTTGTAGAGCCCTGCATTATGCCAGAACACCTCAGAACAGAGACTGTCACATGCACTCCCATGCAGACCAGGGCCATCTCCTCCCATGGGGACATGCTGCAGAGAACCCTCTGCACCCTCAGTTCCTGGGTCCAGCTGAGAGCTGCTGCCCTGCATCCCCGGTGCTGGGAGCATCGCCAACGGTCCCTTCTCTGTAGGAAACCACTTCTTCCCAGGGCTGACAGGGCTCGTTTACAACTGCCACAGGCTCTGTGTCACTGCTGCACCAGATCTTGCCTGGAGCACTCTGCAGCCAGGGACCTGCAGGGCTCCTGTTCCCGCTGCTCCTCATAGCTCAAACACCCATTACTGGGTGTCCAACCATCCCCAAGGTGGGCACAGTGTGGAAACAGGGTTTGCTGCCCCGGCATGTACCTGGCCTTTATTTATGTTTTCTTTTTTCCTTACAAGCATTTTTAAAATCTTAATACCATACAGTTTGTGTCTGCTACAGCTGATGGAAGGGGCTGGCCCCCTGAAACACCCTTTACATGTGCAAACATGGTCTTACCACTGACCTGAAGGCTGGGCCAGAAGCCCCTCGGACTGTCTTCCTTCCTCTGCTACACCGAAAACATCTGAACCAGGATGACACATTAAAATCTGTCCCTGCACTGCTCTGCTGTCCAGCACAGCACTGTCCTGCAGCAACCACCTTGAGCACCCACAGCAACACCTTGTTTCAGAAGTTTCTCACCAATGATCTATGTTTGACTCTGCTCCAAGAATGGCTTTACATTATTGGTAATGCTAGAAGGTGCATCTCCTCCCTGCCTTTCCTGGGGAGCAGCCATGGAATGAATGGTCCATCAGGGCCTGCTGTGGCTGCTGTGCCTGGGAAGCCCGGAGGGACACCTTTCCAGGCTGGCGCTGCTTGTCATTCTGCATGGCTATGATTAGAGACCTATTACCAAATTAGAGGATCATGAGCATACTAATGCACAGCGAAACTACCAATTTCCAAAGATTTCTCTTTTAAAGAATAAAATATAAACCCTTTGCCAGATGGATTTCACAAAGAGAAGCTCTGAAGAAGCAGCCGTGAGGAGAAAGCAGCAGAGCGGAGGGACAAGAAAATAGAGCAGGTTCTCATTAGGGTGGAACACATGTAATAATTACTTGAGGAAGCACATGGGGATGGCAGGGCTCATTTCATTCTGGATCCCACAGCAACTGCAAGCTTGCTTGTATGTGCAGATGCTACAGGCCTGGAATATGATTTTACAGCTCTAACTGAAACAACCCTTGCTCCTTGCTTCCCAGGAACTCTCGGGAACCTGTATCTGATCCAACATGGCACTTGGGGATTTTTCTTCCCCTTGGCGCTGAACTGCTTGATAAAGCAGTTACTGCTCAAACCCAGCATTTTAGGCAGCTAGTTCAAATTTGACACCCATCGAACATGGATTAGTCAACTTTACGCTGCAGTCATCAGTCTGGCTTCTTCAGCCTCCATTGACAAAACTCACATACGCATCCCCACAGCTATTACCAGATGTTCTGGTTTGCCATCCTCACAGTTTGTTTTATTCAAGGGACCCACTAAAGATCGTCTGATCTGCTGGCAGGTCCTATAGGACTCTCTTACCCAGCCCAGACAGGCAGCAGCTTTCGGGTTCCCAAACTTCAATGCAGAATCTTCCACAAATGCTAAACCCACCCACCCCTGTCCAATGCCATCACACATTTCTAACATCACCCATTGCAAAACATTTTAAGGAAGACTAAGATGTGGCTAGCTGAAGCCAAAATTGTGACTAATATTTTTTGGGGGAAAGTACTTTATGTCAAAACAAGTGAATAGTGAAGTGGAGACATGTGGTATGGAGATGTGCGGAGGTAGGGAGGGGCTTTTTTGTGCCAAATTTCCCTTTTCCCTAAAGGGAGAACCCAAGTTGCCTTATTTCTTAATGTAGAATGAGACAGAGAAGGAAAACTTCCTTCTTTACTTCTTTTAGATCCTCACATTTCTAGAAAGCCACTGAATCACACCCTTATGATACGCTGTCATGGAAAGGGGCCCCTTTGGCTTTTACTCGCGGTCACTGCGGACAGCCCATCCCTTGAGTTTTATAGCTGTTGAAGCCAGAAGAGCCCCTTAGGTTCATCCCACCCGACCCCTGCATAGTACAAGCTGTAACTGCAATTGCATTACAGCAATCTCTTTTCCTCATTACTTCTTCCCACAGTAAGAGGCTCCAGGTTTCACGGCTTTCCAAGTCTTGCCCCAGCCAGAGGCAGCACACACAAACCTGCAAGAAAAATCAGGGTTGTTCAGCCCAGGGGCAGCTGATTAATCAGGTTCATTCCTCATAAGCTACAAAGACAACAAGCTGGAGTCAGGTATGTTATATGGAAATGTCTGGGGTCCGTGAGCTTGTAAGGGAAATAAAACCAATTATTTTTAGTCACTTAGAGCAGGCAAGCGACTCAGCCCTCATAACTACTTTGCTTCCAAAAGTTATTCAAGCCCTATGGAGCCACATATATTTGCTTATTAACTATGTGACTGCAATAGCAAAGCCTCCTTCCTCTCTGTCAAGCTCAGATGCGGTATGTAAAATGGTAGTGCCTTTTATAGCCCTATGCCCGCAAAGACTCAGCTGCAGAAGTCATTTCCTATTTACATCAGAGAAAAAGCAGAGTTCAGCAAAGATTGCTGTGGCTCCAGCCAGCAAGGTGCTCTCTGCAGGTGTGGATGTGTGATTCACCCTCCAGTCAGCAGCCCAGGGCCTGGCTCCAGCCACTATCCTCTGCCTACAGGTTATCTGCATCCTCCGGCTCCCGGAGCTTCCCCAGGCCTAGGCAATTCCAAGCACACCCAAATAAAGTCCCAAATCAGTCCTGTCTGGCCTCACCCTCCTTCTCAGCAGAGGGTTTGGATCGTTTCCATGTCTCTATTTCTCTTCCTCCCAGAGGAAGTCCTCCTTACAAGCAACTCCCTTTGAAGACTTGAGCCAGAAGATTGGACATCGTCTGCTGCCCTGCTCTCCTAATCTATTCTGATTAGAGTAACAACCCTTCACATCCCTCCTACACCAGAGACAGGCTTTCCTCTTCCCCCCAAACAGCATCCCCTTCCAGGCACTAGCCCTATTGCCAGCTCCTGCCCTCATTAACCCTTTCTCAACACCTACACTATTGATGCTCTTGGCTGCACAGCTCAGACATTGGGAGCAATAGGCAAGCTCTGCTTGGGGGACATCCAGGGGCATCTGGGCCTGTTCCCACTGATAACTACATTGAGGCAGCAGGGAATTAGGATCTGCACATAGTAACAAAACATCCCACGGCATAAACAGCTGTCTGGAGCCCATCAATTTTGGCTACTCTTTAAAAACTCATCAGAAATACTAAAATACCCTGATTTTTGCTAGCCGTCCCTTGGGAACAGCAGTATTGTTCCCAGCCAGCACTGAGGAGCTGTCAGGATGCCCAGAGCATGACATGACTGGCTCCATGCCTCCAATAACCCCAGTTTCACTGGAAATCATGGTGCTGGGCTGGACAGTCTGGTGCTGTGGCCATCCAGATGTCAGTCCTCTGGGTGCTAAGGCACAGCACAAGGCACTTCCTGAAGACAGGTTTTGAAAGATGAATTTTATCACTCTTAGCTAACCAAACCCAGGACTCATTTCAGATAATCTTCACAGCTAGGTACAGGGGAAATATCAGCCAGGAAACCTCAGGAACAGCCCACCTTAGAAAGGATTGCTCCATTAATCATTTTGGCTGCAACTCTGCATCACCAAAATTAGAGAGGTTTAAGGTTAGCTTTCAATATGAGAAGCCATGTCACTTTGTGACTAGATACTGTGCTGAAATTCAGCTGCCGGAATTATGGAGGTGGAAGACCTTTATTTAGCCCATCTTCCATCATGAAACCTCCCCCAGATTTCCAGCGAAACCCCTCTGAGAGTGTCAGAGTGCTGAGTAACAGGACCAGTTCATCTAACTGCCATGACCTCCTCCAAGGCTTGTGTATTTTGGATAACAAACTATTCATCAGAAAGTAACTTCCTCAGAAAGGCAGTGGGAGCTCTTTAGTTTTATTATGGACTTTTTAAACACAAATAATTCTCCTTGCAAAGAAAACTCTGAAACCTCCTTTAACCATTGAACAATCTTGAAGTACATTCTGCACTCACTTTGATGGTACTCTTGCCTCTCCTATGGTCAGCCCTGACTGTCATTTCACTAATCACTTAGCAACGTTTACGAGCATGAGTTTGTGCAGTGCCGGGGTCACCACACCCACCACCAAATCACACATCCACACAGCCAACGTTCCAGACAAAAAAGTAATGTTACTCTTTTGGCATCTCATTCCCACGACTTAAACGTTACCGATGTGGGGTGGAAATTCCCTGGCAGGAGCTTATATTTCCATTCTGCATGCTCTTGAGAAAAGTGGTGAAGAAAGTTGCAGGAGAGGAGCTGTGGCGTGCTTGAACTGCAGCCTCACCCAGGAGTTACTTGAACTCTTCAAACGTAACCCCAACGCTTGTTAAAGTTGGGGCAATGACGGGGACTGCTTCAAGATGGCTACTGCTGATTAATTGATGCTAGTGGTGTTCTCCAAATCACCTGAATGATGATGCTCTTCAAGGCAGGAGAAGACACTGTGCAGTTTGTGAAGAGGTCAGTGCAACATGCATGGCTTCTGTCCAGACAGACATCAATGCAGAGCAGTGCTCAGCTCACGCAGTGGAAGCAATAGCCTCATCCTTGGTCAGGTGGCAGACACATGGCATTCCCAAGTCAGGAATCAACTCCTGCCTCTGGCTCCAGCTCCAGCTGAAAACAAGACGCAAGAGGCCAAAGGAAGGCCTGACCTCCATCCCACCCCACCACAGGACAACCAGCCATTTGTGGTACTTTTCTTACTGGCTTGAGAGGCATCTGTTGCTCATGCACAACTTTTCTGGTGCACTGTGTCCTGCCACAGAGCTGTAGCAATGCCACCAGGGCTGGCGGAATCAGACAAGGCAGGAGCACAGCCACATCACCCATGGGACACTCATGATCCACCATCCCTGTCCACCACTGACCTATCTTGCTTTCCAATTGCAAGGCACAGAAAACCCCCAGAGCCCGATAGCAGCCACGTACAGAGGGCAGCTGAGGAGGAGAACAGTGACTCAGAGGAGGGAAGACTTCCAGGTCAGCCCAGCCGCGGGGGAACTGCCAGCACCCGTGTCCCACGGGGGAAGTGAGATGGGGAAGCAGAGCAAGCTGGCACAGGAGGAGGACAGCAGCTGGTCAGGTGGGCACACAGAGGCGTTTCTGACCTTGCTTTCACATTTAGAAATGACTGCTTGTTCTTGCATCTCTCATGAGGGCATACGATGTGGATGGGTGGATATATGTCTGTCCCCCTCCCCCTGTGTTTAGAATATAAGGGTTTTCTTTACTTTTATTGCTGGTGCCATCACTCAATTGGCATATTTTATCTCTATGGACAGTTCCTGTATCAAATTCTGCCAACAAAGTGCTCTGTGACTTTTTAATATGAAAAGCATCATGTAAGTTTAAAACTATCTCTCAGTGCTATTAAAATTACCCAGAAATACTGTAATCCCTTCAGTTCTGGAAGCTCAGCATGATGCAGGATTTAATCTTTACCTGTCATTAGCCAAGTACATTCTTGTACTCCACCAAGATGTCTTAGCAACTGCCCTAATGTGAATACAATGCCACAATTTCTGCTGTTGGGCTGGTGACTGATTGATTTTCACTGCTTGGATAAAGAGAAGGCAAGAACTGAAACAGTGAAGTGAAACCAGTAGTTATGCTGAAACCCCAGCTTCATTAGAACTGCACTACCCACCATTTAT
The DNA here is from genome assembly GCA_009867235.2 of Psittacus erithacus. Taxonomy (NCBI): domain Eukaryota; kingdom Metazoa; phylum Chordata; class Aves; order Psittaciformes; family Psittacidae; genus Psittacus; species Psittacus erithacus. Next base: position 14,507 of record WYDI02008924.1, on the reverse strand, counting down.
TACAGGATCTGATTTCTGCAGCCTGGATGGCAGTGCCTCGTCACTTAAATGTCAGATTATGGCCCACGACACTCAGACAACCACTGCAGCACAGACCCTGTGCTGTTCCCTGCCTCCCTTCCCCAAGGCAAAGAATTAGGAACAGCAAAAATAAAATCATGGGACTTAAATAAGAAGAATTAAAAATAAAGAAATCACAAGACCGGTGGTTTGGATGGGGCAGCGCAGGGAGGTGCCCGCAGCCAGAGCACCACGTGCAGCACAGCACAGCCCTTTGCCATGCAGAGACCACCACTTGGGCTCTTCCTGCCTTGGAAGGCCATGCAGGACCTTTCCAGCTGGGATTTCTCCCTCCTTTCTTTCTTTCCCCGCTCCTCAAGTCTGCACCTGAAAAGAGGGCACAGAGGAGCTGATTTGATTTACTGAATGTGGTCTTTTTTTCCCCCTATAAGGAAACACCCTTTTTTTCCCTATGAAATTTTCAAACCCTGTGCATTTTGCGGATGAGAGCTCCTCTGTATGCCTTCAGCTAAAGAGGGACTTTGACTTCCCACCTGCCACTCTGGGACTGATGCAAGCAGGATAGCAAGCAAGCTGACTCCCATTTCCCAGGAGATGGTTCAGCCAGATTTAGGAAAAACTGAGCAGTCTCCTGTGCCAGGACCCATCGCAGATGCTGGTGGCAAGGCAGGGATCTAGCTCAAGCACTTGAAGAGTGCGCTACGGCTTGTTGCCAGACGATGCGGTAGAAGAGTCCGTGATCAGCAGCATGTACAGGCGCTGGGCTCAGTGCTCCAGAGGACCCCCAGCCATTCAGGCTCTGCACCTAAATATGTAAGCTGGGATCCTTTCGCTCCGGTCTGCAAGGGGAAAAGAAGCATTTGACCTTGCCTACAGAAGTCCTATTACTCCCTGGTGAGTACATAGGGACCTCAGGCAGCATTTCTCACACCCCATGGACATCAGAAGACAAGTTTGTTCAGATGTGTTGTCCTCTTCTCCGCTGTGGCTGAAGTCAGGGAAAGTCCCAGAATGGGAAGGGATGAGATGACACCTTGTGCTCAAACACACCTCACCAGAAGGCAGATGTCTGTGGTCTCTCCTGCATGGCATGGCCCAAGCACATCACGTATGCAGGCACACATGCATAGCAACATGGCTCCTGTGTGTACCTAGAGCAGGACAGATGCCATGCAGTGGGATTTCTGCATTAGGAAAGATGATCTGCTAACTTTCAGAAGATGGATATGATTTTCATTACCTCAGGCACAGGGTTTCATGGTGACACAAGCAACGTATGTGCTCTCTTGCTTGGGATGCAGGTGGAGACTGGCTGTTCAGATCTGCTCCATCTTCCTCCCTCCATTAGCCCTTATAAATCAGTCCTGAAAGCCATTTTCAAAACCCTCAGACTAAGGCTACTGAATGTTCCTTGGCTCCATCACAGTGGAGTTCATCAATAGGAAATTATTTTGCTAAATCCATTAAGCATTCATCAAGAACAGCACAAGAACCCCAAAATACGCTGTGATTGTGGCACAGGGCAACCAGCACATTCCCTGAGCACCCCTGCTTTTGGGGTATCAGAACTGTTAGCTAATATTGGCAAATCAAACCTTGCAATAACCCAGATTGTCTGACTCCTGGTCTTGTGCCTTGATCACAAGATGATCTTTCCCTCTGCAAGAGCACTGCGAGTGAGGGATGAAACATCACTTCTGTTACCCAACACCTCCCCCATGGACATGTTCCACTTAGACCTTGGTATACATGGAGGACAGCCAAGAAACCAATGTATTAATGAAAGCGCTTCCAGGGCAGCCTTGTGTGGGGCTCTTCTATAAGCTCTGATCAGAAGCTCTGAGCTACCAAGGTTTTTACTCCCATGTTGGTAATCCCTGGTTCTTACAGCACAGATTTAGGACGGAGGTGAACCTCAAGCAGGCAAGCCTGTACCATCAGCAATACCAGATTTGGCCAGTGAAGTCTTGTTTGTTAGGGGAAAAAACCCAAGATAACACCCTGGAAACTAAGCACGACTTTGTATTCTCTCTTGTTTTTCTTATGAGGCCAGTGAGGCCACTGCATTCTTGAAAAAGTACAAATGCAATGCCCCTGATAAATTTACATGGAAACTGGCTCCAGCCTACAGTAAGGATCCAGTAAGTTTTGCTCAATGGAACATTTTTATAAACTGAAAATCCCATGGATTCATCTGTTCAGGATATCCCGTGTTTCCTGACCATGACCCAAAACCCACTGAGAGCCTTTCCACTGGCTGCAAAGACATTTGGATCAGACTGGCTTCTTTGCAAACCCCAGCAGACCAGCCAGGCCCAGGTCCTGAGGAGTATTAACACTTAACATGGGTCAGACTAGGTAAGAACTAGGTGCCTGTGCAGCCAGGGAGCTGAGCTCTCCCTCCACTGCTAGCACTGCCACCCTGCCTGCACAGGGGAGCGAGCTCTGCTCTGCACAGACCAAAGATGCTCATGCTCTCCAGGTATCACAGACAGAGGTGCTCCTTGTTTGGTTTTAGTTTCTAAAATGTCCCGACATAAAATAAGGATCTATAAACGCAGAAGCAAAGCCAAAGAATGTGTTGTTGCTACTGATACTCTGGGTTGTGTGTTTGCTTTGCCTGTATTTACATGCTTTGGGGAGTCATTCCCTGTCATGCAGAACTGCTTTCATGCAGTGTTAATATTTCTCGAGCATCCTGGATGTCACTCCACTCTCTCTCATTAGTCAAGTGACTTTTTCTTCCTGTAATCAGTAGTGACCCTCTCTAGGACTAGCTAATTTGAAAAAAACCCATATTAATTTATTGATTCCATTTTTACTGATCTCAACTGAACTATGTTTCCTTAGGACACAGACAACATGGCTTTTCATTACCCTACTCACTCTCCTTTGGCTTGACCCATTTCCTTTCCTTTTCCCCCCTCTTGCCAATTGAATCAAATCCTGTAACTAACCTTTAAGGGTTCCTTAGTCTTTATTTTGTTCCTATTAACCTTCTGTTTCTCTGGATAATTCTGCAGCCAAGAGTAGGTGTGACTCCCACGTTACAAGTCTAGCTGTGCTGTTGACTCATGTGCTGTGCTCGCAAAGCCAGCTCCCTTAATGGGAAGGCTTATGCAATGTAGCAAGGTCTCCCAGAGCATATGCTCTTACTCGAGTTGTGAGATTTCTGCTTGTTCTCTCTGCTAAATGAGACTGAAAACGCTGGTGGGCCGCACAGAAGGTGCACGCTATTTCATGAGCCCTTACTATGCCCTGAATACACACACGAGTCCCTGGGCCCCCGCACAGCCCATATGAAAGGTGCTCCGGGCAGATTCCCATCCTTCTCTAGACCCAAAAATCAAATATCTGCAAAAAGATACTTCTTAGCTCTGGATCATGGTGATGCAGGAGAGAAGCAAATGCCGCTGAAGCAGGCAGGCTGGCTGCAGGATGCCTGCCCCCCAGGATCAGGGAATTACCCAGCGAGGCACCTGGCTTTTTAAAGGCCACTTCACGGTATACAGAGATTATATAAAGTGAACTTAACAGACGGTCAGGTTTGGCCTGTCATGTTGGGAGGGCTCTCACACAGGGTTTTTTTTAGGAGGGAAACTAGCAAGACATGTGGTGAAAAACACCCTATAGCTTCTAAGTAATGTCTTTGAGATCTAGCCATCTGTTACCGTGAACTTCAAGTGAGAAGCAGCCACCATTTTGAAGGCAGCCGCTTAAAAAAAGCGAGAGGATTTAGCCCTTGATTCCTTGGACCAAAATTTGCTTCCCTGCCTGTCTGAAAGGCCAACACACAAACTACAAACCTCCATGGGTAAGACTGCACTTTCCCAGTGCAAAGCTGAGGAAAAGCTATACAAATCCTGACCCTCCAGTCCCCTGAGTAAGCCAGGATGGTTGCAGACAGCACTGAGCCCTCCCGAGTGGGACTGTGATACCCCAGCAGGCAGGAGACACCGGGATCCCCAGCAGGCAGCTGGGACCAAGCAAGCCACAGCTGCGCAGGTCAGAGCAGCCTCTGCTATCTCCTGCGAGGCTTACCGCCACCCAGCCCATAGAGTCACAAGATTCATAAAGTACATAAATAAAACCTCTCGAAGAGCCCTGCTGCCAAAAGGAAAAACTCCTCCTTCAGCAGAGCCGATGTGCTGCCTGCTCCATTTCTAATCCAGGTTTTCCCATGCTTTGGGAAAGCCAGGTCTGAGGCAGAGCCTTTGCGAGGCGGCACTGTGTCACAGCAGCCCTTCGCTGGGAAGCTGGCTGGAACGTTAACCTGGGGCTCGCTGCAATGCTCCCGGTGGCACCTTTCCCAAGAGGAGATTAAACCCAGCAGCTGCTGATATGGAAACCAACTGTTTGAACTGCAGCGCACTTACATATGCTAATAGCGCAAAGCCACCGACTCCTGCAAACGTGATGCAGGAAATGACTAAACATTTAGTGCTTGTTATTTAGCAGTATTCCTGGAGACACGTAGGTTGTGTGGACAGCATGGTATGTGCATTAAAGTGCAATTTAGGTCAATGATTCTTTGAAAGGGCCATTCTTTTTTTTCTTCTCCCTCCCTCTTTCTCCCTTCAGGGGCATTTGCTATTCAAAGATTAACTTTTCCAGCTATCTTTTCCAAACAGTTCCCAGGAGCTCAGAATGAAACAGGGGAAAAGCCTGTAGGAATTACCCTGTTTTAATATTGAAATGTCTCTGCAAACTTTTTCTCATTTTATCTGTTTTTAATGCTTGGAAAAAGAATTTAAAAGAAGCTGTAGAGGGAAGAGTGCATGTTTAGACAAAACCAGTAACATTTAATGAGGTGTTTGAGTCTAACTTTCTAACAGGTGAACTGACAACCCAAAATGAAAGCCAGCCCCGGAAAGATCAGCCAAATACAGGCTGTGGGAAGGTGTCAGCACGGCTTCAGTTTATGCTGCAGCATGCTGGGGCTGGGATCCTCCTTTTCCATGGGCCCTCCAGTGCCTGGTGCTTCATGAAACATCTCTGAGATTGTGAGACAGTGCCTCCAGCACTGCCCTGGCACCCGAGGGACCTCATCCGGAAACACAAAGCTGCTCAGAAAGCAAAAGCACATACTACATCAATCTATCATTATATCATCTATCATATATGCACTGTTGTAAGGAAAACTAGTAGATCCAGCCTACCCAAGTGGAGCTGAAGGCTCCTTACCCTCCTGGGAGACTCAGAGATCCAGGGGATATAAAGCTGCTACAGATAAGTGTTGTGTCTCTGAGCAGGGGAGTTCATGCTGTGGGAGAAGATCCACAAATCCCCCAGGCTTCTCCCCAGCACTGGGGGACTCTGATACCATTTCCAGTGGGAGTCAGAAATCCCAAACTGGAATTGGTGGCAAGTGTCCAGTGGGGCTGGAGGAAGAGAGCTGGGTTTGCTGGGAGGAGAGGCCTCTAAAGCAGGTGTCATGAAAGAAAAGGTCTCTTTGCAAATATTAATGATTATGCAGTTTCCTGCCAGAGCACTAGCAGTGAGGAATCCAGAAGACCCTCTTCAAACAGGAACAGGATCAGGAAGAATGCTGGTGTTCTCAGGCCACATACTTCTTCCCACCCAAGGACCAGCTAAACAAAATCCCAAGAAAAGCTCATTTGTATCCATTTAAAAGTGTTTTAGGAGAACTGCTATGGGAGTTGAGTTTAAGTAAAAGTTAATTAAACAGGTGTTAAATGAAATACAGCCAGTGACAGAGCGGGGAGAAAGAATGGCTACACCACTTGCCAAACCTCACCTGTGTGTCTGAGTACAAAAGCTGGCTTTGAGGAGGGCAAACACACTGCCAGGATGCCCAGGTTATTCCAACGTCCTTCCATGAGCTTCTAGGGTCCCGAAGTTGCCAAGTGGGCCCAGGACAGAAGGGAGCTCAGTGGATCTGATCATCTGCTTCCCAAGACATCACCTCCAGCAGCCTCTTGCCCCAGGCATGAACCCGTCCCCTCCTGACCCAGCAGATCCCAACACCAGTTGAGTCATCCTGACATTTAACGGTGCAGACCGGCTGGCTATGGCTAATTATTGTTGAACCACGAGAGGGACCGCAACAAAACTGAAGTCCAAGTCCTTTTTAAAGCTTCTTACTTTCTGTTCCAAGTCATTTCTTCAAGTGCTACATGCATGCACACAACATAAGGAGAAAGCTGCGGATGACTCCAAGATGCTATTAATGGTCACCAGGCAGCACTTGTCTATCAGATAATGTTTTCTGAGAAGAAGTTTTCAAATCATTGGGAAATCTCAGATGAACTTGAGATGTGTCTCTGGAGGCTTACCTCAGCTGGGATACATGTCTCTGGTCAGATAGTCAGGTTGGGTCAGACCCATGGTAAACTGGTTGTGCTCTTGCATGAACCACAGTTTTATTAAAACTTCCTCATGGCAATGGGCTGTGGAGACATGTCGGGTGTGAATCTCAAGGGAGAGTCAAGAGGCATGAAAACCCACAGTAAAATGCAAAAGGGCTAAAAAGAATCCCTTTGATTATGCAAAACACTACATATAACTGTCTTGGGTTTCCTCATGTCTCATATTTTCTTCCTTACCTTTCCCTTGCTCCCTAGTTTTGGTTTGCTCCCGATTTGTATTGCTCATCTGAGGTTGGGACTAGACAGTGGCACCACCAACCTCAACAGCAAGCTTTTGCTTGGCCAATTCTCCAGCATTAGCTGCTTTTCAAGGCCATTTGTTCTTCAGTATAAAGCCTTTTCATTTTTATTTCCCCAAGGGAATTGATATGGCAATGCTTTCAGGATCGCTGCCAGGGAAAGAGCGTCCCTATTGCTCCTTCACTACCATGACAGCTATTGGGACCTTTGCTGCGTGTCTCAGTATCTTGGCTGCAGTTCCCGAGACTGAACAATCTTTCCAAATGCAGGGAATTCCCTTCAGATAAAGGGAGAGGGACAGTGACAGGAAAGCTTTGACTGCTATTCTTCAAATGTATTTCTTCATGCTCTCCCAGGCAGCTGCAAACACCACTGAAGTCAGTTGGCACCTCTGGACTGACTCCAGCCTGCTTCGAATCAGCCCAGGATACAAAGGTCAATTGAACTTTTGGTAGTACCAGCTTTACAAGTGCAGATGCAGAAATCACAATGCACAGAAATCAAAATCAAGGAAACCTTCACTTTATTCCCCTCAACTCACTTAAGGGCCTTACACCATGGAAAATGCATTATTGGAGAAAAAAAGATACACAAATACTGAGCATCATTAAAATACAAGTACCTCATACAAATGCAGTTAGGAAAAAGAGCTCCTACATTACTATTCCTCTTAGGGAAGGGAGAAGCTGTTAGTGATCACTACAGAGTTCCTCCTCCCTGCAGCTCCTTGGCTCAGGTTCTGGATATGAGGAGCTGACGTGTTCTGTCATCTGCTCCGTCACCACCCTGACCTGTCCTCAGTCATTGCTCAGTATCTTGCCTATCAGTGCCATATACTTTGCACTCCAGACACTCTCTCTGGAGCATTTATTACTCAGAGACCTAATTGCTTAGTGCTCCCTCAGTCAGTCACAAATGCAAGACATCAAAAGACATCTAAGAATCCAGCTTCTTTGAAACCCCAAGCTATGAAGACAAAGAATGCCTTTTCCCAGGAAAACCATAGCTATGCTACTTAACATTTATGCCATAAAACCATCTCACATTCTTATTGTAAACAAGGATGACTTTGCGTCAACAATGATGTCTCCCTTTTGTAATGCATCAGATAAAGGCTGACTTTGGGTTTGTGACCAGGGAAGGTGCGGTGTGGAGCTCATGCACTTCCCAGTAACTGCACTTGACCACATTAGTAAGCAACATGCATCCTGCATTTCCCATACACTGCTCAACGTTTCACACGCAGATCTTTGCTTTCATCTAAAAAACATAACATGGGTGGGATTTGTTTACACTGGGTGGAAGTACGTATTAAAGCCAAGCCGGCAACCACAAGTGTTAGAAACTGGCAGAAAGGGCAACAGCTGTTATGATGCAAAAGTACATTTTTGCTCCAAGACTCTGGCTAGAAAACCATCAGAGAAATCCAGGCTGATTCATGCTCTGCACCCTCACCAGATGACTTCCGATAGAGTAATGCCAACTTTCCTGCAGAAGCCTGAACCCTGACGGCATGCTGGCTCCCTCCTGGGCAGCTGATGCATGCAGGGCAGTTCCTGAGACCACGGTGCTGGGACCAGGCAAGCCCTTCCTTTGCAAATTAAATGCGTACTGCTGTGCTGCTTTGAAGAGAAATTTCCTTTAGATAAATTTCTCTTTAATCAAAGCACAGCACTTAAGTATGAGATTAAAATTATGGTTTGACTACCGCATCAACAGTTGAATCATAACGTCTGAGCAAGCAACCAGTGCCAGACAGTCCTTGTTCCCAGCAGTGCCTGGGGAGCCCCAGGGAACCAGGTGAAACCAGGCAGGAATGCTCAAAGCTCATCAGGAGACTTCACAAGTTAACTTACAATCTTTAAGCACGCTCCTCCCTCAGCAAGAGCTTCCAATTCATCTTTCAGAGAATTAGGAAAAGATGGAGAAACACTTCTGCAGGGCCTCTCTGAGCATCCAATTCAGGTTTCTATGCTTTGTGTGTGATATTAAATGAACATAATACGCTGCCTGAAGAAGCTTTCCACTGTCATCTGGCCTGGTTGGGATAGAGTTAATTTTCTTCCTAGTAGCTAGTACAGTACTGTGTTTGGGATTTACGATGATGATAATGTTGATAACACACCGATGCTTTAGTTGTTGCTAAGCAGTGTTTGCAGTAAGTCAAAGCCTTTTCTGCTCCTCATCCCACCCCACCAATAAGGAGGCTGAGGGGGTGCACAAGAAGCCAGGAGGGGACACAGCCAGGACAGCTGACCTCAACTAACACAAGGGATATTCCATGCCATATGACATAATGGTCAGCATATAAACTGGGGGGAAAAACTGGCTGGGGATTGGGTGGGCATCAGTCAACAGTGGTGAGCAATTGCATTATGCATCACTTGTTTTGTATATTCTGATTCTTTTGTTATTATTTTCATCCCCCCTTCTCTTTCTATCCTATCTAGTTGTCTTTGTATCAACCCACGGATTTCCCTTTCATTTTTTCCCCCCACTTCTCTCCCCCATTCCACTGGCATGGGGACAGTGAGCAAGTGGCTGCATAGTGTTGAGCTACCTGCTGGGTTAAACCACAATATCCTCCAAACACAGTTGCCCAAAATAAGAAAGGTAAAATCGTTTTCCCTAAGAAGTAAATAAATATTAAAAAGCATCACAGATTGATGGGGTGGTTCAAATTTCCCAAGATTTGCAGTTGTTATTGCCACATCTCAAATCTCAGCAAAAGACTTCCCTCCCTACCCCTCCCAGCCATACATTCCAGTACTTCATTGCTAGCAGTAACATTTTTGGGTGCTTCTCCTAATTATATCTAGCAATATTCTCAGAATCAAGCACCAGTCCTAGATATATCAGTATCAATCAGCAGTACTCATCCACCACATCCAAATGACTTGAGTCGTTCCTGCAAGCTCAAACAAGATGTGAATCCTCAAGTAAAAAAGCCAATCAATCAGCCCTCGGGATTTTATGCAGTCCACTCAGTACTGGGATAGGACAGGCTTTCTCTCTGCCAGGTGACACTACTGCAGGTCATGCCACCATGGTCAGGCCTCAGCTCCTGGGTGGGTAAGCACCTTCAGAGGGAAGAACAGTGATCCAGTTACTGTAAAAGGGCAAAAAATGGGCTGCTCTGTAGGAAAGAGCAGCAACTCTCCCAGAATATCAGAGCAAACACAAGTCCTAGCCTTACAGGAATGAAGACTTCTTGTGAATATTGGTTTTGAGTAAAATCTGCTCCAGGGTGATTTGCTTCATTCTGCTGGTAGCAGAACAAACTCAGGAGCTTCATGCACAATCAGTAACTAACATGAGCAGAGCGAGCAAGAGCACACTGGTGCCAGAGATGAACTTCATGCTTGTATTATACTCCCAAGATGTCCTTGTTCCCTTGAGGCAGAATAGAGTTTGGGGGAATTGGCTGCAATTTTTTTTGGGTAGCATATTTTTTTCCCTTAGTGCTTATAACAAGACCTCTACTCACAGTAGTGCCTACAAACTCACCCAGCCAGGAGCGAATGTCTGAGCATGTTGCACGACCAGACCACAGGCAACAAAGCCATCAGCTGACAACGCCCCCAACCCTCCAGCAGAGACCTGAGTAGGATGGGAGAGGGCCAAACACCAATGCCATCAGCAGATTAACCACTTGGCAACTGCTCTGCCTTCCCTATCTGATGGGGTTTGCCCACACAGCTCACACAGACCTGTATGCGCTGCCCACATGTGTGTGTATAACCGCCTCATCCTGTGTGAAGGCTTCAGCATCAGCACTGGCAGCTCAGGTCTCCGAGTCCAGAGAGGCTGCAAAGCTCCAGCTGGGTGCTCGTCCATTGTTTGAGGTGACATACTGCCAGCTCCCACAGTGAGCAGTGTGCTCCTGTACCCCACAGCTGCCTGCATCCCCCTGGCATGATGCTGGCTAACTGCAAACAAGCAAAAGTTGTCAGAAACCAAGCACTAAGTGTGCCACACGCACATTCCCACCTAGTTATGTGCACCCTATGGAATTTGGATGAATTGCATTAAGGAGCCAAATGCGTAATAAAGAAATGCAAGAATCTCCCTGCTTTTGTATCCCACCTCCTTTTCAGTCTTGCATCAGCTTTTTATTCTCTCCCTCTCCTTGCATTAACTTCAGACTCCCTCCCTTGACCTGCAATTACAGCACAGAAACCTTCCCAGCAATGCAATGATTTCTCTGGGCACTCCAGCTTGAGAAGTTTACTGCCCACACTGGATTTATGCCATGTTGGTTTGTTTAATGGTCCAGTTAGGAAACTCAGAGAATGGGATCTGCATATGGGATATGCACACATCAGAGCAAGACCTGGCAAAAATGCCTGGGAGCTCTCTAGCCTAAACCCAGTACAGCATCAGGCTGTGTTGCTTCACAACAAGAAGAGGAGAATATCACTTCCCCTTCTCTGTGAGAAATATCAGGCATTTCAATAGGGCTACACATGGAGCTGAGCTACAGACACCCAGTCTCAGGACATGGTCAGCCATGCAGCTCACTGGTTTCTTCATGGCATGCAATAGGCCTCAGCCCTCTGGAGCAAGTTTTGCCTCCTCGATTTCTCTCACTGCTGTGAAAATGTCTACAGCCTTTGTAAACCAGTCCATAGTTAATCACATGAAGCTCACAGGCTTTGCTAGTGCTGACAGTCCTGCTCCTCCACTTTCTATTCCTTCTATCAGAACAAATTGTGTTCAGATGCTGTAGGAAGCATCAACGACATTTTTCTTAGCTTTACAGAAACATAAGTTCTCCTTCAGGACTCTGCCTATTTCAGTTTCGTATCATATTACATGGAGCAGCATAACCAACACAGAAGAACACAGAATCAGGCTCACAGTGAATAAGTATGAAAATCAGATATCCATCAACCCTCCCTACTCCACATTCAGGTGATGGCCAAGTAGGCACAGCCAACAAGAGCTCTGTCATCTGGCCACCAGACAGCATTAAAGTGACAAACCCAAACACCTGACTCCAAACACACCAGTACAACTTCTTCTCCCACCTCCACAGCTCATGACTTACTTTTATGCTATTCCACAATCCCCTTCTCCAAGCTCCAAACCAAGACTTGAGCTTATTAGAGGGAGTAATGCCTCTTAGGGCAGAATGCAAATTTAAAACACTTGTCCCAAATAACAGGAGGTAGTAATTAGGCTCCAGCACTTCCAAAGCAGCATCCCTCAGCTACACTCTTTCCTGCACTGCTACACAGATGTAGGACATGTACCATGGCCATGCTGTTAAAATGCAGGTTACAGGAGGATGGATTTCTTTATCTGTTTTATAAACCAGCTGCTCTCTTTTGATTTTCCTCCTCCTTCACTCTGTTCTCTTGCCTATGAGTTTGCTCCCTGCCCCTTTTCCTGGTCCCACTGTTTTTTTATCTTCAAGTTCCTGCTTCCTCATATAGTTTTCTCTCTTTCTCTTAGTCTTTCCTCCCTTTTGTTATCATCTTCTCTTTCTCACAGTTAACCGATGTCTCCTTCCTCTTCCCTGAGGTTTCCTGCAAGGCCATTTGCATTCTTTCTCAATCACATCAAACAGGTGATTTCAGTTTAGCAGCAACCAGGGAAACACCTCAGACATCCTCATGGCATCAAAGCCTCCTGCCACCTACGTTCACAAAGCCCCACTGAACTCTTGTTCTGCAAAGCAGAAGCTCAGATTCACCTTGCAACAAAGTGATGGTCTAGAGTGAGGTACCCCTGCCTATGGCAGTGGGTTTGGAACTAGATGATCTTAAGGTCCTTTCCAACCCAAACAATTCTGCAATGGGGTGTATGAAGTGCTGCCATCATCCCCTACCACTGAGCCATTCCCAAAGCCGCCCTCTCCTCTGCTCCCAGTGATAACCTGTCTTGTCAATTATGACACTACCAACATCACACCATGCATCCCTTCAGGCCAGGAAGGGCAGCACTTCTGCTTTTGCGATGCAAAAAATAAAGTAAGCGAAGGATGCTGATGCTCTGGATCTCTGCATAGCTACAGGATGAGGGATGAGCTTAGGGCTGCTGTGAGGACCAAATGCCCCAGGTAAAATAACTGAGCCACAAATACCTTGCCCCGCTAGTGCCTGTGCCCTTAGGGTGGAGCAGAAAGGTAAAGACTACAAGTCTTTCTGTGGCTTTTAGAAAGTAGACATGGTCGTTATAATCCGAATAAAATACCTTACAAATATGCTATAAAGTTAGCTCTGGAATCCTCAAGCACAGGATTTATGGTTTATGTTTAAGAAACTCTATTGTTATGGTAAACCTACAAAGAACATGACCTACTGGGTTAATAATTCTTTCATACATCCCCACTGCTGTTTTAAAGATGGGCTGAAACTGAAATTCCAGGTAAGTCAACCTAGAAACAGATGATTTCAAAAAGGCAGATGGAAGCAGAATAAGCATGGGTTTATGTATTACTTTTTCACTCTCACATTCTTTAAGATAGACTTTGTAGGGAGAAACATCTCCAAACCCCCTAAATTACTCTTGGCCAAAAGTTCACATGCTGAAAAAGCAGAGGGGTAGCAGCTCTGCATCAATTATACTGACCCAAAGCTTCAGAACTTGTTCTTTAGGTCAACCAGGAAATTTATTACAGTGATGTATCAATTGCTAGGTTTGTCTAAAGCTCATCTTTCAAAAATTTATCCTAAAATTCATCTGGAAGTTTACTTGCTGTCTGACTTCCAAGACACCAGTCTGCACCTTAAATCCTTCTGCAGCCACCACGGACAGCTAGAAAGCTGCTTTGTTTTAAACCAAAAAGCCATCCTGCTCCCCTGCCACACCCCACCCAGGAGCCTCATGATGCCTTGGCTGTGGTCCCATGTGCTTCAGACACAGACATTTCCCAACAAGAGATGCAAGGGTGCTGGGGGAAAGAGGGCTGGTTGCATCCCCAAGCGAGGAGAGGGGCACACGGGGCAGTGCTCTGGTCTGTGCTGTGGCTGCAGAGAGGGTTTTGAGGGAAGGTTGTTCCCACAGTCACTGGTGCAACCCTACTCTGGGACCTGCAACCTCCTCCCACCCAGCCCAGGGCTCTGATATCACGTCCTTCCAGCCCAGCATCCTTTCCCAAAGCTGCGGGAACTGCTGTAATGCAGCTACTACCACATCTTAGCTATGACATCCCGCCACTCCACTGCCCAACTCCTCCTCGGGGCACCCTGTCTGGAATCAGCTGGCAAATAATGCGAGCAAAGGACCGCATTTTCTCTGCCTCTGAAAGCACCCACCCTGCCCTCTGCTGCACCAAACCACCAGATAAACAAACAGTGTACGGGTGCAGCGCAGACATCTCCCGCAGGAAACAAAGCACAGAACTTGCTCTATTTTAATCCCATCAAGGGTCTTCTTGGAAGCAAGGCAGAGCCCGGCTGTGCAGAGTTAAGAATGAAACCCTATTTTTAGCCTGTCCTCGGTGAGGTAAGTGCGCGTGAGTCAGACGCCGGCGTGGGATGTTGCATAAGACAGGGCCTGTGCCGCAGCTCCCGGCTCACGGGGGTGCGAGGAGGATGGAGGGAGCCTTCCTTCGCCGCTTCCTGGCATTGTCATTTCAAGACAGACCCTTCACGGTATTTAAATGCAGGGTTTTTTCTTCATCCCCCCCCCCCCCCATCCCCCCCCCCCCCCATACCCCCTCCATGCCATACCCCATCCACCCCATACCCCATCCATGCCATCCCCCATCCACCCTGTACCCACATCCATCCCATATCCCATCCATCCCATACCCCATCCACCCTGTACCCACATCCATCCCATATCCCATCCATGCCATCCCCCATCCATGCCATCCCCCATCCATGCCATACCCCCATCCATGCCATA
>WYDI02008921.1:0-44112 GCA_009867235.2 Psittacus erithacus | reverse complement strand
CGGGGCGGTGCCGTCCGCGCTGGGCGGGGCGGGGCGGGGCGGGGCGCCGCGGCCGGGCAGAGGCTTGGCCGGGGGAGTCTCGCGGGGGGTTCCACTCGCAGCCGGCGCCGTGTTTGCAAATATTGTGGTGCGCGGAGGAGCGGAGCGGAACGAAGAGCGGAACATCCGCCGTCGGCCGCGCAAGACGGGGGAGAGCCGCGCTGCCGTCCACCGCCTCGGGAGCCGAACTGCCGCGCCGTGCGATTAAACTTTGCATGAAACTTTGGGTCTTTTTTAAGCTCCTCGCGGAATTAATATATACCTACATATATATCTATACACGCCGCTGTTATTGTTATTTTTCTTCTCGGAGGAAGGGGGGGGGGGCTCGGAAGCCCGAGAGCAGAGGTTTGACACCCCCCCGCACGCACCCCTTAGCCCCTGCGCACCCAGGAGGCGTCCGCGTAGTGCTTTTGGTAACCAGCGCTGACTTTGTTGTTGCAACTTGAGACATGGATGTGCTCCCCATGTGCAGCATCTTCCAGGAGCTCCAGATTGTGCACGATACGGGTTACTTCTCGGCCTTGCCGTCCCTGGAGGAGTACTGGCAACAGGTAAACGAGGGTGTCGATGGTGGTGGTGGTGTCGGGTTCGGGTTTTTAAGGCGCATTAAACGATGAGCGGATTTAAAATAGGAGGAAAAAAAGAAGATACAAAAGACCAAGTGTATCAGCGAGTTTGGGGCGCATTAAGCGTGAATGCGAGGGAATGTTTTGGAGCAGGTGTTTCTGTTTTAAATAACACGGGTTTGTGGGGAGAGTGCAGAGGTGGCTGTCAAGAGCTGCGCAGCTCCAGCCTCTCCGCTCCCGCGGCCGGCCCGGGCCGATCCTGGCGCTTCGCTGCCGCCGGCTCCAGCCGCAACGAGTCCTGGCAAAAGTTGTGCGCTTGTACCCGGTCCAGGCTGCACAGCTGGGTCTTGTCACCCGAGATCCCGGCCTCGGCCGACCGCTGCTCTTCGCTCGTTGCCGTGGTGGGGTTTGTTTTGTTTTTCCTTTTTATTATTGTATTTTATTTTCTTATTTTTCCTGACAGTGATGGGTAAGAAGCCCGGCAGTAGTGCATGGACACATATGCGCACGTAGCTCTGTGTGTGCATGTATAATCCATACTTGTGTGTGTGTATCGTAGCCGTTCCGAGCGCAGGGAGCGTTGCGGAGCCCGTGAGCTGTCAGTCATATGACAGCGAGCCCCTCGCGCTAATTGCCTCGGTCGGGAGGGAGGAAGAACGGAGGCTCTTTCCCTTTAATGGACATATTTTGTTGCCTTTTTATCCCCCCCTCCCTTTTTTTTTCTTTTCCTTTTTTTTTTTTTTTCCTTTTCCCCCGCACCCCTTCCGAACCTGCCCAAGCAGCGGGCTGGCAGGAGCGGCGGTGGCCGCTGACATTCCGGGACTCCGCTCCCCGGCCGGGAGCTGCTGAGCCCGGCGACCGGACCAAGTACCTGCTGGCTTGGACGCAGGAGCCTCTCGGAGAACGTTGAAATGCAAAGTGTTACAGTCCTCACATGCACACTAATTGTATCCAATGCCTTTCCTTTTGGGGTTTTGGTATTTTATTTTTTTCCTTCCCTTTCTCCTTCCCTTCCCCCTTTTCCCTTTCCCCTTTCAGAGAGGCAGCTTTACCGTACGTGATTGAAATGGAGCTAAGTAGTTTCCTTCAGGCATTTGGGCTTCTGGCGAGGGGCCAGCCCTCATTCCCAGTAGCCTTCAGAGGTATTTAAACTCGGAGAGAGCTTCACTACGGTCCCCATTACTAATCTACCTAATGAGGAATTTAAATTAGCCGGGAATATGGAAGTTTAACAAGATCTTAATAAATGCTTTTCTACCTGTTTTCATGGGAATTCAATTCACTATTGTGTTGTCGCTCACAAAACCTTTTTTGTTTTTAACATGCATCATAAGCCAGTTACCAGTTTGTTATAGACAAATACGTAAATATTGTGTGCAGTGGCTGGTTTAGTGTGAGGGTTGATTCTTTGTTTTTTGTTTGGTTGTTTGGGGCTTTTTTTCCTAATTTTGCCCCACTCTAGCCTGGCCAGAACATGTGACCCAGTTTACTTTGAGCAGTGCTGGGGGAAAAAGGAGGCAGCTCCCATGGCGGCTCCGCTCTTGGACAGATGCGAAGAGGCTGTGAAGGGAATGTGTGGCATTTGGTATCAGGTTTTGCTACCGGGCTTGGAAGAGATGATCTTGCTAAAATAAGTAGAGTTCGGTATGGAAACTTGATGTGTCCATTTTCTGTGTAAAGCTTCCATGTGGATCATTTCCTATAGTGGAAAGAATATTCCCAAAACATCAGCTTGTTGCCATAGCAGTTCATACACTTTTTTTTTTTTTTTTTTGTTCTCTAAAGATGGCCAGAAAGTCAGCAGGGTGAACTGAAATTGAAAACCACAGCTTCACCCATTTAGGGTTGTTTTGTGTTTTGTTTTGTTTCATTTCATGGAGTGGAGGGGAATGTGGTTGGGGGGGGAAGTTGTCATGTACTGTTGCATGTATATTTGAACAGAGTAGTTTCTTGGCAGATGGTCAGGGTTTTAAAAGGAAGTCTCCTTTGGCATTGCGTGAAAGAAAGAGAGAGATGACTCATACAGTGCACTCTTGGCCAGTAGATAAAGTTCTTGTTCATTGTGGGACTCCCAGCAGGACCTCAGAGTAATTTCCCGTTTTGCATCCTATAGAATAGGACATTTCTATTCTGGAACTTCTTTCTCCCCTCTCTTCTGTTGTCGAAGTTCCCCATGTTCCTGCGAGCACGCATGGGAGCAGTTTGAGTTATGTGGTGTGCATGCCAGTGTGCTTGGAAATGACATTCTTTGAAAGTCGAATGTGCTGCGTTCTCATGCACAGGAAATGGGAGGATGTCTGCTGCTCCATTGATGTCCACAGAAGACAGGCCAGCAGCTCTGCAGCCATGCTGAAATGTGGCTTTGTTTTCTGACACAGCGTTTGAGTTTTATCTGCCTGTCAGAGCACATTGTGTTCACTTGGGTCCTTTCAGCCTCATGTTTGTGTGAGATACAAAACAACTCAAAATTAGATGAGGCGCGAGAGCAAAGTGTAATTATTTGTTGTGGTTCTCTGTGGTCCTTTTCAATGTCAGCTTACTGAAAACACAGATTTTATGATGAGAGTGATGATAATTTGACTGACTCATTAGAATGCTATTTTGGAAACCAAAGCTGACTTGCACCTTCAGCTGTGTGTTTGAACTGCTGCCCAGGTCTCAAAAACAGATTTCTTTTCATCATAACAGTCACCTAGTTACGGCTGGAGGAGCCTTTAATTTGTTTTGAACCTAGAAACCTCAAATCGAACGCACTACGTTCCTGCACGCTTTTTGAAGTGTAAAATACAATTGAGTTTATTTTTAAGCAAGGTTGTAACTTTCATCTTTTTTCTTCCTTCTCTTTCACCTAGACATGTTTGGAGTTGGAACGGTATCTTCAAAGTGAACCCTGTTACGTTTCTGCATCTGAGATCAAATTTGATAGCCAAGAGGATCTCTGGACCAAAATTATTCTGGCACGTGAGAAAAAGGAGGAATCTGAACTGAAGAACACTTGTGTCGCAAAGGAGGACAATCTTACTAGTCAGAACTTAGAGACCAACAGTTTAAATTCTGATGTGAGCAGCGAATCTTCAGACAGCTCTGAGGAGCTCTCGCCCACAACAAAGTTTACCTCTGACCCTATAAGCGATGTTTTAGCCAGTTCAGGAAACTTGAGTTCGTCTGTCGCTTCCACTCCCCCTTCGTCTCCTGAGCTGAGCAAGGAGCCTTCTTCCCAGATATGGAATTGTACCCCGGGTGAGTTGCATTCACCGGGGAAAATTCGTACCGGTACTGCTGGAAAGACTGCAGAAAAGGGTACACCCGCCAATGGTGACACCTCGCCAGATGGCAGAAGGCGTGTTCACAGGTGTCATTTTAACGGCTGCAGGAAAGTTTACACCAAAAGTTCACATCTGAAAGCACATCAGCGCACTCATACAGGTTAGTAATCGTATGCTTATTAAGAGTTGGCAAGTGCTGTAGGGAATACCCCTGATGATGGTGGTGTCACATCGTTACACAATCACTGGGTGGGAGCCCAGGTTTGGAGAGATGATATAATAGTAATAGAGGCTTCCCAGCATGGACATCACTTCCTCATTCTTTCCGTAAGCGAGCTGAAGCCATGACGGTTGGTGGTAGATTAGTCTGCTGTCATAGCAAATGGGGGCCACTCATCTGAATAGGCAATAGTCGGGAAGCTGCAGCAGTATGCAGTCTTCAGGAGCAAAGATCTGGCCAAAGTAGATGCTAAACCTTTCTTGACATTTATTTCTGAAGCAAAAGAGAGCTGAGACTTTCTTGCAAAAAGCAGAACATCGGTCATCTGAAAATCAGTCAGGTCACTAAGTCCCTGTTTTCATGGTTTGGTCTGCATTGTGTCTGTTCAATCAGACATCCCAAGGCCTTGATTATATAAAGTATAGCTATAGTTGTAAATCATTCAATGTTTCTGTGTGCCATTGTTACTGGCCAAAATCTTGGAAAACCACAGTAGTCCTTTTAACATATTTGGGCTTACAAATATATGATCTACTGTATTAATTTCATCCCGAAATACTGAACAACCGCATTTTATTGTTATGGAACCTGAACTAAAATGAGCAATCCTGTGTGTTACTGGGAAAGAGAGTAGGATAAGACACTTTAGGGCTTTTATAAATATTTTATGGTTGAAGTAGCATGCTGATTTGCTTGCTTGAGCATTATTATTTGACATGTCTTTATGACAGCAGTTAAATATGTGGAGCTGGTGGAGCTGTGCCTTGCTCAGTAGTCATCATTTACCATGGGGAATTGGCCTAGCATTCTTGGTGTACCAATCCAAAGACCTATGCGTTGTGGGTTTTTTTCCCCCAAGAAGTGGAAAGAGAATTCAAGGAAAAGATCCTGTTTTGACTCATGAGCTCAGCATTTTGTGGCTTTTATGGGAAGTCTGAGCAAGCTTGGATGTTCCCATTGTCATGCAGAAGTCAGATAAAATAAGATTATTTCAGGAGGAAAGAACAACTTCACTGAAACCGTGGTGGTTCAGCAGACATAAATAGCTGCCGGGCTCAGAAGTGTTGCAGAACTGTTGTTCTGGTGCTGTCTGGCTGAGAACGTTCCTGTGAATGGAAGTGGTATTTCTTGAATGCTGAAATAGCAGTGTTCAAAGTGGTGTGCAGGCTTTTCCAAGAATATGTGGCTCAGCAGAAAGGAGGTTGCATGTTATGCAGATGAGTGAATGACAAAGGGCTTTGGTGCAATACAGTAGCCTAATTGCATTTTGGAGCCTAGCTGTGCTGTCTTTAATCAGCTTCATGAGGTGCATGATACCTGTTTGGGAGTAAGCCTGCCATTACGGATGGACAGGAATGGTAGAAGATTGGATTTCTTTGTTTCCTGTGAGCCAATTTAATCACTTTTTTTTTTTCTTTTAATAAGAATGAGATTATTTGATGTGCTGTTGCAGCAAAATAGTTAAGTAGGAATTGTGGGTGAATTTTGCAAGCCTTCTTTGCCTACATGTTCTGAAGCATTCAGATAGTTTAAATAAAATTGGCTGTCTTTGAGGGGTGGAGGAGGTTTACATAGAAAATGAATGGGATAGCACCTATCTTTCTTTGAATGAAGTCATGACTAACGTGTAATCTGCTTTCTTTGTAGGGGAAAAGCCTTACAGATGTTCATGGGAAGGGTGTGAGTGGCGTTTTGCAAGAAGCGATGAATTAACCAGACACTTCAGAAAGCACACTGGTGCCAAGCCTTTTAAATGTAGTCACTGTGACAGGTATGTTACTGAAGTGCACCTTTTTATGTAGTTATTTTTAATGCTTGTTGGAAAGCGAGTCTAGGCTGCTTTTGACTTGTGAAGGAATCATTTGGGAATGCAACTGTGTCTGGTATTTGTAAGGGATTATTTTATATTTAGACTGGGGAAAAAACCTCCCGTTTTACCAGTCATTGGGATGTGGCTTGTAGCCTGATGCTTCAGATAAGTTTTGGCAAGTCCCTAGTGTTACCACTCATCTGTAGAGCTTCTGGGTGCCTACAGACACCTTGAATGCTCCCGTGTATCCAGGGAATGCCAAATTGCTTCTCCATCAACCGTGTTTCTGAGTAGCAGGGCAATGGGGGATGCCTCAGCCATGCATGTTGTGTTGTGTCTGCCTTCAGCAGTGGGCTAATGCAAAACCTGGCTCTTGCTTTGCAGGTGTTTTTCCAGGTCTGACCACCTGGCCCTTCACATGAAGAGACACCTCTGAATGGGTCAAGAGGTGAATCCTGCGGGCTAAGAGGCGTCAAGGTTGAAGAGCCTTGAGCGAAGGGATGCGTGTTCCAGCCAAAGCATGCCATTTTGCACCCTACCCAGTTGCCTCCAGGACCTCACTTCCTTGAAGGTCTTTTGAGGGCTAATAAGTCATGTAAGAAACGGCATAGCAACCACGGTGCATGATGTTTGGGGTTTCCTGGACTCATACACTGGTATCTAACCTTCTGAGTGGCTTCTAAGCCTTTGCCGTGAGCATGTGCACTGAGAATGTTAATGATTGGGTGACTGTATGCGATGAGGATCTCTCGATGACTGTATGCTGAGGCACATTTTTTTTTCTTGTGGTTTTTTTATAACTGTAAGAGAAAAAAAAATAGTCTGAATGTCTTGTATGTGAGGAATATCTTGTGAGATGGGACGACCACCAATCATTTCCAAGGGGTGGGGGGAGGGGTGTCTGCACCTTTTTAGAGGGGAAATTGAGAGGGGAAAGGGGGGTGGGAATAAAAAGAGTCAGGATGCCAGAATGGAGATGGGGTACCTCCCTGTTCCTGTGTGAGAGGAGCTTTAGGTGTCTGGTGCAGCTATTAAACGTGCAATGTGTCAAGTAGCTTGTTTTACTTGCTACAGAGCTCATTTGTAATCCATTGTATAAGCTGTGTATTTACAAATGTAACACAACTATAACTTTTCATTATAATACCAAGGTTATTGCATGGTTCCGGGGAACTATATGCTTTTCCATTCTTTAATCAGGACTGCAGTTTTGATTCCAGTTAAGAGCAGCTAAAATACAATTGGTCTAATGTTACATAATGTATGGAACATGAATAATTTTTTCTGTTGGGTGGATAAAACCACTATTGGTTAGAAACTGATTTTTCTCATGCAGCTAATTTTTCTCTTATTTATGCCTTGAGGACTAACTTCTGGTTTTCTAGCTGTTAATGCACTGTTGACCTTAATAATGGTGCCTTATGCAAGTGACCTTCTCTTGCAGGGGGTCTTATACAGGGGTATGGGTGATGCATGCTTTATTAAGGCTCTCTTTTCACCTGGCATTGTACTGTATCAAATGTATAATATGAGGGGAAAAAAAGGTTACTTCCAGGGTCCTCCTTCACAAAGACAAATATAGAGAAAAGTCATTCATGTCAATACAGTATTTGTTTAACTTAGACAATTTGACTGTGTTACAGTATAATGCATATGCCAATTGAATACCTGACCAGTTCTGCCACCTTGAGACTTTTTTTTATAGACCTTGCACAACAACTGTGTATATACACACCCCAACTGTACTTAATATGTCAAGTTTTCATACATATTAAAGATACAGAAGTATTAAAAGATGTATTTGCTTAAAAGGCACAAGTTTCACATCTATATATCTAGCTATCTGTTGGTCATACAGAAAGAAACTATATTACTTTTTTTTTTAAAAGTGGGCAGAAAAATAATTGTGTATGTATATTTGTGTGTACAGTCTGTGTATGTGTGTATATATATAGATAATATATAAATATTTTTTTTAAGAGGAAAAAAATTAGAACACATAGCTGGAAAATGCCACAGGCCATCAAAGTATGCCCTCTACCCCCTGCAATACGGTCATTAAGGAGACAAAGAAGTGAAAGATACAGTTAATTAAAATCTAGCATTTTTAGAGGCTTTACCTTTAGCTTAATTGTATGCTGAAGGTTTTGTTGGCATTCAGTCCTTCTCAGACTGCTGACTGTGTTTTGTAGTTATTAGGTTGTCTGGAATAGCGTATCTGTGGCCATTTAAGAATGATATGAATCAAATATTGGCATGCTAAAAGAATATTAGCTGTGTGCAGATTAAGTACACTCGAGTTTTGGCCTTCCAGTGTACTGGAGGAGCTGTGAGTGAGCTAGTTGTTGTGGTGGTTGAGCTCTAATTTTACATAGTTCAGGTAAAATAAAGACTTTTTCCCTAGAGTAGAAATTGTCTGTCCAAAAGCAGTATTTTCTTTTTTTTAAACCAGCTCACTACAGTTGATGCAATGAAACATGTGACCTGTTTCTTTTTCTATTTATTATTGGTCTTGCTTACTATGCTAATATTTTGGTATATCTTCCTGGAAATGTATGTAGGTAAGTGGTTTAAAAAAAAAAAAAGTATATGCAAGTGATCTGGTTCTAAGGAACACACAGGCTTAAATCATTCTCATTTCATTTTTGGTTTAAATTGCCTGAAAATGCACCTTTTTTTTTTCTTTTTTTTTTTTTTCTTTTTTTTTCTTTTTTTTTTTCTTTTTTTCTTCCCCAAACCAAACAAAATTTTCCAGAAAATGGATTTCTATTTAGGGTTGGGTTTTGTTGTGTTTTTAACTCGTTGTTCGCATTGTCCTTGGCTTCGACATAATTCTTATAAACAAGAAAGTAAACAAAAGCAAAAACAAACAAAAAAAAAGCAACCAACCCCAAACAACAACAACAAAAGAAATTAAACTTGCACTGGCTTGTCTCAATTGTGAAATACCATTGAAGTTGTGTGGATGGGGTGGGGCTGTGTGCCATATGTCAAATGCCTGTAATTTTCTTAATAAGCAAGTACATTTTGTTCAGGTGATAACTGAGCCTCAATCAAGCTGAAAAATAAAAATAAAAAAAAAAAAAACAAAAAAACATTTTTGCTTGAAATTTAAGAAGAAAATGTTTCTATTAGTGAAATTTCTTTTTTTGTTTTTGAAGCACCCTGTTATCTAAAGAATCTCTTTGTAAGATTTTTGTAAAAATTTTGTTTTACAAGATTTTATTTGAAATTGTTTTTTGCAAGATTGTTATATTTCTGTATGAATGTATTTTTTATTGGAATAACATAAAAAGAAATTCTTATCAGCATCACGTGTCTGGTTTCATCTTTCTCCCCTCTGAAGTCCTACACATCAAAGGATGTCAAGTATTATGTCGACATTTTGCCTTGGGTCACCTGGTTGCAGGTACAGACACCTTTGAATCAGGTTGCTTTGTGGAAAACAAGCCCTGGTGAGAAAGTAATACTGGCAGTAGAAACTAGAAGTTCTTCCATATCTGAAAGACTGTTACTGACTTAGTTTTTGCCTCAGTGGAATAAAGTTAACGCGATTGTTACTGTGAGACTGCACCTTTAGTCCAAATAATTTGTTCTGGAGTGGTGAATGCACGTAGGACAAGTTCTGCATGTGGGAAAGGAGAGTCAGTGGGCATTTGAAATGAAGGAAAAAGAGAAAGGCAATGACTGGGCTGGAGCCACCTGTCCTTAACTTTTACTTGCAGAGTGTGAGCCTTTGAACTGCTCAGTCATTGGGGAAGCAAGTCTGAAACCTTGAAGACTCAGTCGTGGGAAGGCATGCATAAGATCTGCCTGGCTCAGATGCAGAGATCTGAGTCAGCTGTAGGGCTGACCTGACCCACATGCTGGTGGTGACCTTCAACCAACCAAACACAAGCTTCTGTGAAATGCATTTTTTTCAGAGCAATGGCTCTTCAAAGCGTGCCTGGCGCATATGCTGGCTTGGGATGCATGCAGAACTTGTTTATTGTTGCCTTGTGGCTTCTGCTTCACTACTGCTGGTGTTAAAAATCCCTTAAGCACTGGGTAAAACTACTGGCGTGAAAGGCAAAGTTATATGCTGAGAAACTCACTTTTGCCATGTGAATTCAGTTCACTGCAACTGAAGGTTTCATAGGTTTAAATGAGAAATGGTTTAAAATTGATGCAGAAAAGAACTGAATCAATAAATACAGATTGAAGCCAAAGTAGTGTGGAGGAGAGACCCTTACCATTATTCTCAGTTAGACCTGCAGCTGGCTAGTGAGTAGACAATGTGCCTCCTTATAGGCAAGGAAGAAGTGGCAACTTAAGCAAAATCTGACCTGCAACAGGAGGGATATATTAAATTTTACCACTGGTACAGTATCTCGCAGTGTGAAACACAGATGTGTCCTGGGAAACTTAGTTACAGTTGCAATTGCAATAGAGAAGGCTTACCAGGGTTTCGGGATTCTGACATTTTGCCTCCTTATCTGTGTATAACATAGAAATGGAAATATTTTTAAAGAACTGAGTTTGACCTTGGAGGTTCTCCACCCAAAATGTTCAACGGGTGTGTAACACAGAACAAGGATTGGAAAATTTTTTGCCTGTTTGTTGGGTGTGTGTCATCTAGGGCTGTGTCTTACCGTACCTTCTAAAAGAAAAGAAGAAAAGGCCTGATAACTCCATTATTAAGGATGTTATTGAGATCCCACCCTCTTTCATTTCTCAGAGAGACTGTAGTGAAAAAATAGCAGCGTCCAGGAAAAAAACCAAACTAGTGACTGAGGTATTGGGCAACAAGGAAACTACAAAGCAGAAAGCAATAGCCATTTGAGGGGTAGTGCATTTCAGCATGCACATCCACTGCAGGCTTGCTTAATTTCAGATTTTGAAATGCCAAGCAGATGGGAAGGGATGTGAATTTGAGGGTGAAGAAGTCGGGTGGCTTAGCTATGGACCTGGATTGGTAGGCTCAGCAAGTTCCAACAGCTTTAACAGAGGTTAACGAGGTGAGAGTGAGGACAGAGCCTATGAGCCAACACATTAGCTTCTGGCTGCAAAGGTTTGAGACGGCATGATTGTGCACTTAGGCACACATACGTGCATGCATGAGTCAGGATGAGATGCTTAAAATCCCCAAACAGGACTTGCTTGGGTCTGGGGTTTGGGTTTTTTTGTCTCTTGGGTGTGAAGTATCCTGACATACAAGTGGTCAGTGCAAGTAGGACGCATCACAGTTTACCAACGTATTTGAACAACTGTATATTATAAATACAGCATGACTTTGAAGCTCACAATAGACAACTGATTGTCATTTTTTTTAATTGGATGTTCATATTGTTTAGAAGTTGCTGTCTCTCTCCCTTTAAACCATATTATGATCTGTTGCAAATGGAATCTAGAATTGTTGTGCCTGTTGAAGCATGTTGAAGACAAGCTGTATTTTGTTCTTTCCTCTTTAGGAGTCATTCATGGTACCTTTGCCTTTCTGTTCGTCTTTTACCTCTTCCATTTTTCTCAACTACTTGAGCATTTGCTCTTTAATTGCGCTGAAACCTCTGAGGAATCAAAACAGCCTCTGTAAATCACACAAATAGCAGCAGCAAAATTGCAAACAAGGAGAAAGAAAAACACTATGGTGATTGTTTCAAAAAGTAGCTGAATGTTATCTATGCAGCACCAAAGGAGTATGTGATCTTACATATTCACACAATGGGGAGAGATAACAATTAATAGGAGGAAAACTTTGTGGTCCGTCCATTGGAAGTCTCCTTAGCCTCATCTGGAGAGAGGAGTTAAGGTAGACTGGAACAGTAAGGGAAGCCCTAACTGCACAAGAATGGGGGGGGGGGGGGGGGGGAGACATGGGTGAAGGTTTCCCATCTGCCTTTTAAAGCATAAAAGGATATGTATTTCCTCTTTGTTCCTCCATTTTTCAAAAATTCCGTGGAGACGAAGTGGCTTAGATAGGAAATCTCTACAAGACTTCTTTCTCAAGCTTTTCCAGCTTTGCTTCCTCAGGTAGCACTGGTTTATAGAGTACTCAATAACCCAATACTCCACTTCTTTATTTCTGGTGACAAGAGGTTACTGAGCAGCTCATACCCTCACAGAAATCTGCCTGATTCTGCTTCATCCCATGGGATTGTGTAGCCAACAGGCATTAACAGGTACTTCTGAAATAAAGCCTCTGACATGGCAAGAAACTGCTGAGATTATACAGTCCAAGGCAATAGTATCTTTATTTTTTTCCCTTTTTGCTCTTACCTCTACACTGGCTGTTTCATCCCTTATTCATGGTCCCTAGATATATGGCATTTATTTTTGATCAAACCTGTAGCAATACCATCTCATAACCATTTGAGCTCTTACATGTAGGAGAGAATGAGCAGATAGAGTATTGCTTTTGCACATAGGTCTGCTGAGATATAATCAGTCTTGGATTCATAGGAGCTACCCTGGGAAATAAGGATTTCAGGTTCATGCATTAATATTGTGAGGCCTTGGTCAAAAGCTCATTTAAGTAAAGGAGAAATTCCTCACTGAATTCAACTTGCTCTGACACACACATTTTTTCATAGAGCTGAACCTGAGGAGGAAGTACATTTGAAATCCATTCAGAACCAAATTTTCATTCAATGACATTTCTGACTATATTTTGTCCACTTCCCATTGAACATTTGATAGCTGGAGTTTACAAGTGCAAGCACTGCAAAGCTGATTTTTTTTTTTATTTTTATTTTTTTTTTTAGCAGAAATGCAATTTTTTCCCCGGAATTTATTTTTGATTGCAGGCTGACAGTAAACCATGCAATTTGTTCTGCAGTTTCAGTTACGCAACAGCTACATAACAATTTTGTAAGTTATAGCAGTGACTATATTGAACTGTAATGTTTTCAATCTGTACGCTTCACAAATTATTAGTTGCAAAATTATTAACTGAAGAAATTAACTGGATTTGTAGGGTACCATAGCAACAAAGGTGGCCTATGGCTTTAAAAAAAGTGCTGCATCAGATACAAGCTAGCACATTTTGTTAAAATAAAAAGAAATTATTCAGAATTTGCAATTGAGGCTACAGATTGGTCGTGTTCTTGAAATATAGGTTTATAATTTGTCACAGGAAAAATAACTCCATAAAGCAAAACCGCTAAGGTGTTTTAAGATGATCTATTATGCGGAGGTGTCTAGTGCAGCCATTTTGGATTGGTGTCATGATAGGAAACAGATGGTATATGTGTTTCTGTTTAACATTTAAGGAGGTATAGAAAGCAATTGGGAGGTGATGTATTTTGTTAATGGGTGAGCAAAGCCTCATATGTACAGTTAAAATAGAATGTAAAATATAAGCAACATTTTTTTCAGCACAAATGAGGCAATGCAACAACATGCTTAAGTAGATTTATTTGACTTGTTTCACTTTAAATAATTTTAATGAGAAATTCTCTAAATGTTTTTGAACAGCGATAGAAAGTAATCTGGTAACCACATGTCTTGATGCAAGCCAAGCTGTTCTTTAACAGCACTTTCTTTCAATACAATATAAATTTAGCTGGAATTAGCATTGCAGAATATTAGTCCCTCAGTGCCTCACTTGCTAAACCTCCATATTCTTTTTATTGCCTCTGTACATTTCAAAAACAGGGTGTGTGGTCAGTTCTGGAAAAGGCAAATGATCTAATGCAGCTGGGAAAGGCAGTGTATTTGCTGAATTCTGTAACATAGCAAACACCACTGCAATAACTCAGGAAAGCAGCAGATCTGCACTGGATACAGTAATATATTTTTCCTGTAATGTGCTACCTTTTGGATTTCATACTGAATATATCAAAAATCTAGTTATGCATGCAAAGCTGTATTTTTCTGAATTTTATCTATTGCATCCTACTGTATGTTATTTCATTTATAAGATTTATCTTTGAACATGCAGTGATAGTCAAAGACTATTGCTCATTTCCAAGCTTAACTACAAAAGTTAGTCTTCTGGGTTTTTCTTTATTTGTTTTTGCTAACTATGAAAAGGACACTGAGGGCAACTGGATTTTAATAGATCCTTGCTGTAGTTAATTGTTCATCAGCAGTAGAAGTAGTAGCAGTAATAGTCAGACATGCAGAGGAGGCTGAGATCTTACCATGGTGAACCTACAGTGAGAGAGGCTTTTCCATCTAGGTTCTGCCTAGTTAGACCACGGCGTGTTTGGAATTACCCACATCCAAAGAGAAAGAAGTTTTTCAAACCATTCTGATGATCTCAGCATTTTAACGTTTCTTGGTCAGACAGATAATGCTGTTGATATTCCACCATAATCCCATTCAGTCCCATCTGCTTGTCACAGATGGATTTATACTGGACACCAGGATGAGAAATCACCATGCAGAACACTAGGTTTCAACGCATTTCAGTGGATATTTTTATGTGAGACTGTATCATTCCTATTCTTACAGGATTAGGATATTTCTTATAATGTCATGATTTTATTTTCTATTTCTGACAATCTTATTTTGGCAATAACTTTGGTATATTCTATGTGAAATTCTTTGGATGTACTGAGATTTCTTCTTAATTTGAAAAAAAAGTTAATAATTAATCTTTAATCCTAGATATAAAAAAAGGGTAAATAAGAGATGTAATAATGTTCTAGTATTAATGGGATTTGAGCCTCAGTAGGAAATAGATGCATTATTCATAAGGATTGATGGTCTTTAGTGTCCCAACAGCCCTTGTGGGGCTTTGGAGGCATTAGACTGGTCACTGGAGAGAGGCTTGCTCTAATGTTCAATAAACTAAACTAAAAATACCGCTAGAATTATAAAGCAAAGACTAATCAAATCCTAAACATAAATATGATGATACAAATCCATCCCCTAGTTATCTCCAGAAACCACCCTGCCTCGAATGATTGTCAGTGACTTGTCCCTTATTATCTTTAATCAAGCAGAAGAGAGAGGCATTGAACGCCCCACTGGAACTGTCTAACAAGGCACTGCTGGTGAAATCTATAGTGCTATGCTTCCTGCTATACGAGTGCTGCTGACGAGCCTCTGGTCCACTGGCAGAGGAAAGGGCAGAAAAAAGACAAAGGGATGCAGTGTTTACACAGTGCTTGTGAAGTCCTCTGGAGCTTCTTCTAATTTCCATCCCCAGAGTCCAGACCACAGATGCTTCATAGGGCTAAACCAGCCTGGATGCCTGTAGGTAAAAATTATGTGGTAACACGCAACAAAGAAGCTGACTAAAGGAAATTTCTGCAATAAGGTTTCCAGCACTTACACAGATGGGATCTACTCAGACTCTGGTCTCTGTGTTCTGTGACAGGACATTATTTATCTTGGCTATAATGGACAACTTAAAAAAAGAAAAAAAAAAAAGAAGAATGTGCATTCTTTCATTTACCCAAGCAGATTAAGCACTACGGTTTGAATTGCAGCCTGACAGGCCAAAACTACTAGTCACCAAACAACTGGAACTGTATAATTCCATATTAAAAAACATCCTTTTCATTAGACTTTAAGTATCTTGGGATAATGATGAGGTCATAAAAAACCTAATGCATTTACCAGGAGACAGAAGAAGATTCATAAAAGAATCAAGAGCTGTGGGATATGGCTGCTTTTGTCACAAAGGGTAGCTCCCAAAGTCTGCTCAGGCAAATATTTGTGTGCGCAGATAGTTTTATGTAAAGCAGATTTAAGCCTTGATTCTGAAATACGAGCCATGCAAGCAGACTGCTGACCCTTACCTCCTGCCCCCTGCCTAGGTGTTCCTTACCAGAAAAAGAAGAGACAGTATCCTCTTCATCTGCTATATACTTTATTGTGTCCTTTCAATTCATGTAAGTATGATCTTACGTTCTAAGGCTAAAATTAAGTTCTTAACATGAAAGAATTAAAAAAAAAAGGAACGACAGACTATAAGGAGCTCAAGAATCTTCATATTTTTTGTTACAATTTATATACATATGCACACACATGCATAAATGGAAAAAGATTTTCTTGTCTAGGATTTTTATTTTCTATATGCTATTACATTCCAATAAAAGTGTCCTCCAAGAGTCATTTGCAAAACTGATAATAACATATAAGCCTTAAAGTAAGGTGCATGATGAAACCAGCTGAAAATACTGAACAGAATCAGTCTATGCTACTGAAACAGATGAAAAAAACCCAAACCAACAACAAGAAAAAGCCCCACCAGAAAACATAAAAGGCAAAAAATAAATCCAACTGTCAGAGTTCTTTTGAATTTAACACTTTGTGAGAATGTAAGTGATTTAAGCATGTCAACATTGAAGTTGTTGATGGTTGTATTCAATGAGTTATAGATCCAAGCTTCCACAAGGTAGGAACCAGCACTTAAATAAAATAAATTACTAAGTGAAAGATTGCCTTAAATGTCTGAAAATTAAAATAATGGCAACATGAGACTTCAAATAAAAAAAAAAAAAAGTGTATTTTGGATTGAGCAGGGTGCATTCAGAACATGTTTTCATTATATCCTTTACAAGTAAAGTTAGAAACTTTTGTATTAAAAAGGAAAGAAACTAAAAAATAAAAATAGGCAATAGATACTCAAGGTCACACTATAAAATGGTGTGAATTTGTCATTCTGAGGCAAATGTATGCAAATAAAATCCTTTGCTAGAATAAATCAGTAGAGTTTCCTTGATTTCATGGGCCACAAGGTGTAAGACATATCTTTCAGGCTGACAATGTCTGGAAAAAAGCTATTAAAAGCAAACCACCACAAAATCTCCTTGACTTGGTCCTTCTTCACCTAAAGCCCAGAGAAGGAGCTGAGTCTTAGAAGTGCCTAAGGAATGTCATTAACTATTCCTGTGCAGGGAGTCCACACAAGCATTGCTCTGAGCTGATTTTTTTTTTCCTTTCTACTGTTCCACCTAACATTTTTATCTCATTATTCTTAGCAGTGGTAAGTAACTATGACAGGAAGACAGAGTGGAAAATTAAGTCTTGTTAAGACTATTATACACCAAAAGGATCATGTCATAAATGAGATTTGAGTCTGCCCAGTTTGAGATATAATTAAGTAATCATGTTCAAGGTGGATGGGTTTCAGACAATAAAAGGCCACTGGAGGTTGTTCAGTTTCAAAGGGGTGAATCTTCTTATGCCTAGAAGTTACATGAATGCCATTTCAGCAGCAGTGGGGGACACTGTCTCCCTCCCAGCTGTTGAAGGTGGGGGCTTTGGCCCTCTGGAAGGGAGGGCAGCTCTGGTGATCCCATCATCCTTTAGGATTATCTTCCTGCCACGCAAATGGTGTTTTCCCCTGTCTCGTTTTCCATGAACGTATCACCAGTGCATTTGCCTCTAGCTTCATTCTACAGGAACCTCTGAAGAACAAGAACAATAAACACAGCACCCTGGAAAAGAGACGCATGTGCTGAAGATTTCACTGTCAATTAACTTTTGAGGGAAGTGTGTTTAAAACCAGTCATCAAGACTGTGAATAATGATCATATTCCAATCCTATGGACACAACAAGGAAGTGTCAACAAAACCGCATCAGGAAAACAGTGAAACTTTTTCTTGGCTTTGAAATAATACAATGACTTTAATGTTGCTGCTTTCTCATTTTTTTTCGTATGTTATCAGCACGGAAAGCTGGGCAGGACTTAGCTGAATCACTACTCAGAAATCAGTCCAAAATGTGAGTGAGTCAAACAGTGTATGGAATACAGAGTGACATGAGTGTTTAGTGTCAGTAGGGTTTGCCATGCAATTCTTGAGGGCATAATGGATGACTTTATTTTGCCCACAAGTAGCCACAATCATTATATGAATCATTTAGGAGAATAATATTCAAGCTATCATATCATAAAGCTGCAGAGTTTTCCACTGGAAACAGCAGCTTAGAAGAGCTAAGGAACCATGCTAACAAAGATGCTACCTTTCTGGAATATCTACTATTACACACACAAAGAGATTGAGCTGACATGGGGGAGGGAGTGTTGGAGGAAGGAAAGGAAGAAAAGAAGAATCATAAAAAGTGAAAAATAATACTTTTAAACATTATATTTTTCACTTCTAAATTCAAGATTTAAAAGTGTATATTTTTTCTCTTTCTTCCTTCATCTTCCTTTCTTAATTCCTCAGAAAGAAGTAGGAAAAATCTCTCCTCAGGGTTTTGCGCTGCTATCTTACACCTTTTCCAGTCTGCCACTTCTTCAAATTATGTCTATTTATGATTTCAAGCTGTTCAACTAGAAATATATCAGTCAAGACTTAAGTTCTTAGTTTGGCAAAACAATTTTGCTTTCAATAAAATATTGGAAAGGGAGGAAAGAGTTGATGGGACAGGACACAGACATATCCAGCAACAACAATAAATTAACACTATATTAAAAGTTCAGTCAGTGCTACTGTCTACATGGCAAAGTCCTTCTTTATGCTCCCTTTGTTGTGTAGTAATGTGGTGGAAATGGGAGTCCTGTGGGACATGAAAGTGGAAGCACAGTGTGGAAAGTAGCTCCCCTCCTCATCCTCAGTACAGGAAGACTGGGTTAGTGGTGTCCCTGCAAACAGCATTTGTCATGGTGGCCATGCTCCTACATGGGGTAAAACTCTCAGGAGCCCACTTCCTCATTGCTTCATCTGCACTTGCTTTCATAGCTATGGTGGGTGGACGTTTCCCGCTTTGGCAGATACATACATGCTTTTCCAGATTAACATTAACACAGTATATCATCATCTGCATCACTATTGCATCAGCATTTCCTGGTGATTTTGTCAGTCCCATCTTCTTTGCTGTGGATTCCTAATGACAGACCACATCTTAAGAAAGAATTGCACAAAAGGTATATATTTGTTGTTAAGGCTTGGAAAAAAAGAATGTCAAACAGTCAGACGTGCTAAGGAACAAGGGTATTAAATTAGCCTACCTGTGCCCCACTGCGCTGAATCTGGTCCAGGTTTCTAGAAATGCTGGTTCAGCAAAAGCAGGTTGCAAGGAATCTAACTGGAACAGCAGGAGGAACTAGATTTCAAAGTTCACTCTTGTCACAAACCTTTTTCTTTAACTTACTAGGTTTGAAATAGCTTGTATATACATTAAAGAACCCTTCTTCCACCCACTCTTTCTGTAGAACAGGGACCCATGACTTTCCTTAAGGCAGATATTTTGGGGAAAGCTTTGTATAAAAATGCTCTATTAACACAAAATCAGAAGCAGTGTGTTTCCACAAAAAAAGTCATGGCAAATATAATTTTTGGTCAATAAAGGATTTCTCAAATGTTTGGCTAAGGATCCTTTTTTGTTTATTAGCTTGTGAAATGCAGAAAAAATAAAATCCATGTTTATAGAATACATTCAATAACAATACCTCACATTTAACTATTAGTGGAATCAAATTATTGAAGTGACCCAGATTTCTTTTTTTTTTCTTTTTTCATTGTTATGAGAAATAGCTGCACACAGAAACCTACAGCAAAAATATTCTGTCAGTCACATCTGACCCATAGGCTAAAGTAGGGACAGACATACGTTTTCTAAACTAAAGCTAGGACTTCAGTATTACATCTAACCATTACAATACCTCTGTGACTAATAAGACGAGCATACAGCTGAGTGCCTAAGGACATCAGATCCTTAGAAATATCATAGGCTCTTTCTCCTCGTGCCAGTTTAAATTTGGGATATTTCCATCAAGGTCAGTGGTGTCAGAACCACGTAAAACTGACATGATAGCAGAATGTGATCCCACCTGCCTATGTAACATCTGCCATCTTCATCAGTTCAAAGACACGCATTATATGTGGGCCAAACATACAATAAGCAGATTTACACTGTTTTCTGGGAAAGACATAGCTGCCAAAGGGTTATACTTGAAAAATATCTGGAAGCTTAATGTTGATCTAAGCACGCAGTCACTACAGCAGTCTCAGAGCATCTCTCTGACACAAAAATATACAGTCTGCAAGTACATATTTGGGCTTTCATTGGAGAGCAGTAGGGGCATTTCCCATACCCAAGAGCTCTGTGCTCAGAGCACCAGCCCTGGAGACTCAGTCTCAGGCTCATCCCCACTGCCAGGCACCTCTCCGGGGAAGAGTTAGGCAGAACTGGCAGCAGGGCATTTCTGCTATTTTTGAGCAGTCACCAGCTGAGGGTGCCAACTGTAGGCAACTGGTTTGGGTTTCAGTGTGAAGGTCCTAAGTCTGCCTATACGTGATACAGATGGTGTATTTTCATAAGCCAGGACTTGGATATGACTTTGAGGTCAGTGACCTAAAACTTCAACACACAGTTTTATAGATTTTCATGTCCTTCCTTGTACTCACTCATAACACATTTTCCTCAGAAACCTCATTCTTGAATAGTCAATATCATAAGGACTGATAATTCTCCCTGAATGTATATATAAATGCATACTTACATTCGTCAGGGACTGTAGTGATAAGACAATGGGTTCAAACTTAAACAGGGGAGATTTTGGTTGGATATAAGGAAGAAATTCTTCGCAATTAGGGTGGTGAGGCACTGGAAGAGGTTGGCCAAGGAAGCTGTGAATGCTCCATCCTTGGCAGTGTTCAAGGCCGGGTTGGGCAGAGCCTTGGGTGATATGGTTTAGTGTGAGGTGCCCCTGCCCATGGCAAGGGGG
Organism: Psittacus erithacus; assembly: GCA_009867235.2. Taxonomy (NCBI): domain Eukaryota; kingdom Metazoa; phylum Chordata; class Aves; order Psittaciformes; family Psittacidae; genus Psittacus; species Psittacus erithacus. Next base: position 23,599 of record WYDI02008921.1, on the reverse strand, counting down.
TTGGAGCTAGATGATCTTAAGGTCCTTTCCAACCCTAAGTATTCTATGATTCTATGTACATATGCATATATCCACATTGCATTTTAAGCTACGTAGCTCCCTGTCGTTCACTTTTACAAGAAAAGTGTATTTAAAATAAACAGGAAGATTAATATTGACTTAAAAAAATGCAAAAAAAAATCCTGTTTGAGTATTCAGGTTGTTGAAGATATTAAATGAGTCACTATGTGGCACCTTAGCTGTTTCACAATATTGTATTTTTACTGGTGGGTCTAATGAGTCAACTGAATGTAGTCAGGATTTAGGACAATGGGTAGCATAGGTGAGTAAAAATATGTGCTGCATACCATTCTGTCTCCACATGTTATTTTTCCTTAATCTGATGCCAGACCCATTTGGTAAAAATGAGTCAGCATTCGTTGAGTTGGCCTTGCCATTGACAAACTCACCCTCAGGAAATTATATTTTCTCCTTCCAGAGGTGGACTTGCAACATATTGTTAATTTTTAAGGTTAAAATTTAAGCAAGAGAAAAAGAACATGCTTCTAAACTCTTTTGTAAGTACTGTAAAAGTATATCTTTTTATTTCCCTTGAGCAGAATGTGAAAACATCAGGTAAAGATGGTCGGTAAAATCTCTTCAGAACACATGAAAAATCTTCAACCTCTACTCATTTTTCTTCCTTTCAGTGAGAGTTCTGCTTATTCTTCATTTCCACCCCAAGATGCAACAGCTGAGAAAGGAGAATAATTTTTAAAATAATCTCAGTTATGTCTTCACCTCATTTAAATCAGCACATCTCCAAACATGACAGTTCAACTACCTGCTGAGAATCTAATTCTCCTTAAAAACCCCTACCAGCACCAAACCACGCTTTATTAATTTTATAGGTCAATTTACTTTACAAACTTAATTCACACAATATTTTTATGGCCGCTGGCCATGCTTTAGTTCACAGTGTTTTCCTACAACATTGTCTGATTATATGATACTGGACTGTCGCTTCCAGACTTGAGTTCTGTTATTATCTAATGTGAACCAGGGTAGCTCAGTAGATGCATCAATTTATACAACATTTAAACTGCAGTCTGTGATCTCTTTAAAGTTATTGTTAAGGTGAAATAAGCTAAAGGAGAAAAATTGATAAAGTCTAAAGAGGTTTGGAACATTTTTCAAATGGCCTTCTCCCATGTGAAATCTTTTCATACCTCATGGGCAGAACAAGACACCTAAAATTGGGGTTCAAAGAAGTCAGTGTTTTGTGTGAAATATTAAACAGTAAGAAATGACAAAGAAATGTTCAGACTTTTGCTATGCCATCAAAGGCTGTTTAGCAAATAAAGGGTTAGAAGGAAACATCTTCTCTCATTTTAGATTTGCAGCTACAAATGATTCTTGGAATTAATTTCACCTGTCAACTTCATCTTTTCTTGCAAACAGTAGAAGTGATAATCTCTTGGTATGTGTGAGATCCATATTTATATATCTTTGAAATCCACTTTGGAGCAAGAAATTACACCAAGATTTTCCACAGTTCAGAAAAGCAAAGGCTCTCCTTGGAGTATTTTGGAATGGTGCTGAAACTTAGTATCCAACAGAAATTTCTTCATCCTATATAAATTAAGAAAATCCTAATTGAAAGAGAGACTGAAGTTTTTTCTCACTTGGTTGCAGAGTTATTTTCTTAATGCCTGTTTAAGCCCTAAATCTCTATTTCTGAAATCAGAAAAAGATAAGATTTGAATTTAAGCCTTACCAATCTTAAGAGAATCCTTTAACCATCAGGCTTCTGAAAGGAAAAATACTCATGAATGATTTTTGGTTTGGTTTAGAATCTAATTTCAGATTAACATGTTAAGTAGGTCAGGAACTCAGGTGCAAATCAATTGCTTAGTTTCTGCAGGATATCAGACTGTGAATTTCCATGTAACAGCTATGGATCAATGAATTTTATCTGTATAGAAGCCTGTATAGCAGATCTGTGTAGCAGCAACCCTTACAGCAGCCTTCCAATACATAAAGGGGGCCACCAGGAAATCTGGAGAGGTGCTTTTTAGAAGCACATGTAGTGCTTGCAAGGGGGAAGGGGGAATGGTTTTAAACTGAAAGAAAGGAGATTTAGATTAGATATTAGGAAGGAGTTCTTTACTGTGAGTGGTGAGACACTGGCAAAGGTTGCCCAGAGAAGCTGTGGCTGCCTCATCCCTGGAAATGTTCAGTGCCAGGTTAGATGGGGCTTTGAGCAACATACTCTAGTGGAAGGTGTCCCTGCCTGTGGCAAGGGGTTGGAACTAGGTGAGCTTTAAGGTCCCTTCCAACCCAAACCATTCTATGATTCTATGATATTTTACAGAAGTAGCTTAATCTGTCTGAAGCCAGTGGTAATCCTTTCAATAACTCTGGTAAGCTTTGTAAATGCCTACGCACATATGTGTTACTCTGGGACGATCTATATTCCTGGTTTCCTCACTGTGACAATAAAAATACAAAGTCTACTTATAACAGTAAAATGTCAGTAGGTTCTGCCTATACATTCATTATGCTTTTGCTTGGCTTTGCTTTGTTTTTGTGGGGGTTGATTGCAGAATTATCACTCTTGATGGGGTTTCTACATCAGTTTCAATTTTTAGGAATCCCCTCATTGCCTTCACTACTTAAAGGGAAAAAAAGAAGTATTTCTAATGCCACACGTTCCCTGCTCATAGCAACAAACTCTCAGGATCCCTCCCCTTCCTGCTGCCTAAAGGACTCTCTGATAAAACTGATGAACTTTTTTTTATGTGACTCTATGATGCTCATAAGATCTAAGATGCTACCCTGGTAGGCATCAACATTTTACAAGAACCTTTTTTTACGCCCCCAAATTCATAGTTCTTCATCAAAGATTTTAGCCCAAAGAGCAGTTAATAAAGCTGGATGACCTCCTGCCCTAGGATTTTTAAAGTCTCTTTCAGACTAAAATTAGATTTCCTCCTTTAGGAAAAGAAACAGGCCAATGTGCGACCCTTGAATTGTCAATCATCTGGAAGTAAAGCAGGGAACTGATTTCTCTCAGAGCAGTAGAATGAAATGCTCCAAAATAATAATACTGTGGCTATGCATATTTATAAGTTCATCATTATTAGTCTTTAGTATGCTTATTCCTACCTGACATTCACTGGTAATTTTGGCCCATGGATATATATACTTGGTTCCATAAGATACTCTAATTTCAAATAAATCATGTTTTTAATGAGTTAACTGCTAATTAACTGGCTGTTCTCAAATAACAGTCATCTACTGGTAATCATAACTGCTCTAGTCATGATTGACAGGTGTTGGCATTATGTCCAGTGCTGTTTATCATTTCAGTTGATGATCTGGGAGCAAATATAAATCTGTTGCTGAAAAATAAATGAATGAAACAACACTGGAAAGAATAGTAAATAATCAGAACAGGCTGATGAAGAAGATCCCTTTTGCACATATGCATTTTAATACACCAAATGAAAGAACTCATTTCTAGGAATAAAGATGGCAGATCATAAATTTACAACAAAGGAAATCAGTGCCTCTGCAAAAGATATAGGCTTGTAGTTTGAAAGCAACTTGGCTTAAATTCTAAAATAAAGTGTTAAAAAAGAAAAAAAAAAGAAAAAAGGGGAGGCTTGTATGAACCTTGGCTGATAAACAGAAATGAGGGGGAAGAGGGATGCAGTTTTTCCTTGTTGTGCAGCAAAGCTGATCTTGTACAGTTCTGGCAGCCATATGTTAAAATAGCAATTGAAAAATTAGAAAGCATGCAGAGATAGATGCCTTACCCCAAGACACATTAAGAAGATAGAGTCTGCTTATTTGAACAAAAACCACGCTGAAAAGAAACTTGATTATGGCACCTAAAACCCCTTATCATTTCTCTCACACCTTGCAAGTGAACAAGACAAATAAAAAATCACCATTTGTTTTCGAGAGCTTATTTTTCTCAAGCCTTTTATATTCACATGTTTAAAAGGTGTTTGTAGCCACTCCTGTATTGCAAAATATGCCTCTAAGTCATACCTTCAGAGAGCAGGGACAAATGCTGAAAACTAAATGAAGTGGAAAAAATGAAAAAGACCAGTAGTTAGAAGAGGGAATCAGACAAATTCAAATGGGAAAGAAGACACACAATTTTAAGAAAGAGGATGATTAGCTGTTGCAATGGTTTGCAGAGGAAAGCAGGGAAAACTTTGTTGTCTCCAGATAAAGACTGGATCTTTTTCTGAAAGGGATGATTTGGACAAATAAAATTTAGACACTAATGCTGGAATAAATGGGTGAAACTTAAGGGCCAAGATTGCACTTCAAAGGTCAGACCAGAGGTCTTTGGTTTTAAATTCCACTTCTGAGAGACTCTCTGATTTGAAGGAGAATGCATTTTCTCATAAAGGGGAAAAAAAAGTCACAGTGTGAATAGCTAAGCACTGAACTGTCTGCCAATAAATCAGGGAATCCCCACCCTTAGAGAATTTCAAAACTCAGCTGGAAAATGCCCTGAACAACCTGATCTAATTTTGAGATTAGCGCCTCCTTCAGTAAGAGATTGGACTAGGTGATTTCCAAAGATCCAGTCCAGCATGAGCTTTTCTACAGTTCTGTAGTGTTCCTGATGTGCAAGATGTGGATGACATTTGGTGACACATTTATAAAGAATTCCAGAGTCTGCAGATTGTCCGCTGTCAATGTCCTTTTTTTATCTGTATGAACAATGGATAAGCAGTACAGCTTTTTCCTGGATGTAATCAAGGACAAAATTACATGTCATAAACACTTTTGACAAACCTGTTTAAGAGCCCATATATATTTTGGTTTATTGCCTTGTTAAATGTGTTACTTGTATTCATTCTGCTTGAAAACATTGGAGACAACCCTAATTAAATAATTGGTAATTCAATCTAGAGGTTCATTGTATAAATTTAAGTTTTGCTTGTTCTCCTTAGTGAGCTCATCCTCAGGCACAGGTTTGAGAACATGGCACCACTAGCTGCAAGGTGGGTGAAAGAAAGTCCTTAATTAGGGCAAGGCGGCTCGTTAGACTTCATTTCAAACCCTGTTATAAGTTTGAAAACTCTGAGCTGACTGTCATGCTATGGACACAGGAGAGCCCATATGCTGGAGAGGAGCATTGGCAACTTCCCCTTCCAGCTGGTGCTCTTGCAGGTGCCTTGCAGGCCAGCTGTGGAAATGCTCTTCTTGATTAACAGCTTCTGGCTAGAAAACACTGACATTTCATCCCCAGCTCAGCTGCTGTGTCATTCACTGCTCTACCACCCTCATGTGTCAACATACAAAGTCTTACTTTTTTTTTGATAGGGTATTATAGGGAGATCACAGCATTGCTTCTATTATCAAGTTACTGAGCAAAACAAAAGGGGACCAAGGAGGTTTATCACACAGCTGAAGCAATGGTGACCCTGTTTGTCCACAGGCAGAACAGCTAATTAGTCAGGGAGGTGCTGCAATTTAGTACCTATATCTTTAGATTTTAATCCTAAGTAAAGTTATACGATTGTATTGAGCTAATGCTTATTTACACTATCTGAGAATATTATCATTTATTTTAACTTCACTAAATTCCCTATCTGCTCTAGTGTTGAAGATGCAAAGAAAATTAAAATAATCCAGACCAATCTAGCCTCTCAAAGTAACAATGAAAAATTTATGACTGCAAGAAGGAAGGTGCACAGAAGCTCTTTTATTCGCTCCTGCTCTTAAGAGTTAAGTGAAGTTACTGAAGCGTGTTCTAAATTTTATCAATTATGACATATTTTATGCTGCCGGCATAGTATATTCAACAAGTGCATTAGGAGAGCGCTTAGCACTTTGTAATTACACTCATATTTCATTTTAAGATAATTTCATGCTATTCAAAAGGCACCAGATTTGAAGCTGTACTCTTGAGACAATAGGATGTGGTGTTAAAAATCAAATCTATAATGTTCTTCTACTTCTCTAATGGAATATAACTAAAATGCAGTGTACAACTTTCATTCAAAAAACCTTTGTTGTCAGAGGAATAGTATTGATTTAAGTCACTATTAATTTAAAGAAATGACGTTCTCCTTTTTTTGTCCTTCTTTGCTTCCCCCTCAATGAAAACTCAGGTTTATAGTCTCTGTTGTCTCAGTAAAAAAGTATATGTTAAACTAAAACTCCTGCTACATGAATTTTGAACTAAACCACTATTATGGCACATGGGTTTTGCTCTTGTGAGAATTTTCCGACTCAGCACTGATAGTGTGGACATGTGGTGACTCTTCTTTTTTTTTATAAAAAGACCATTTCCTGTGTGAATATGTTTTCTATATTTAGCTGCGCTTTGTGCTGGGCATGAGAAATGACTAGACAATGCAGGTTTATCTGCATTGAATTCAATGGGAATGACACATGTAAAGAGTTTGTGAAATCAGAACTTCAGCAAGCCTTTCTTGCTTCAGCAAGCAAGAAAGTAGCAAGCCTTGATCTTAATAGGACGGAAGTTTTAATACAGAGGGATTGGAGCCAATTAATGCAAGGACTAGTTGTGGAGAGCCATGGGAATTGTACAGTGGAGGAACTGCTGGACTGGATTCTAAATAACAAAGGGAAAAGTCCTGATCTCACCAAAGCACAGGGCTGTTCTCTATGCAATCCTCAGGCCAAAAATGCAGAAGGTGCGTAGTAGTCACCGTCTTGATCCAAGGCTGCTTTCAAGCCTTTTTGCCTTGCTTCAGGGTGTACGCAGGCAGCTTGTGCACAGCATAGCTGCAATTTGGTTGCAAAGCGAAATTCCCTGGCACTGCAAAATACACACAAAGAAGCGTAAGCCTTTCACCACTTCAGCATTTTAGACCATATGCAAGGAAGCAGTACAATTAGGCTACAAGTTCTTTGCCATTTGACAAAAGCGGTAGATTTATCAATAATCTGACTTTAGATTTGTGAGGAAAATCTAAGTAATGTGGTTCTGTTAGCGTAGGATGAGTCTCCCTCCATCCTGGGAGAGAGGAATACATGAGCTGGGAAGCCTGCCATCAAACACTGCCTCCACATTCAGTCTGTCTCTATTTGTTGTGCCATGTGAAAGCTCTCTGAGTTAGCTTTTTGCACACTATTGTACTACCAAGAGGTTTTTAAGTCTTAGAAACAAAGCTAAGTAGCTCAGGGTAAGCATTATGGAGAAAATTTTATGGTGCTACTGACTGAGCACTAGCTGAGGGATCTATACTTGGGCTGTGCTGGACAAAACAGAGCTATGTTTACCAGAAACAGTCACTGCAAAAATCCCACCAGATATAACAAGACATTGAGATGGGGCATGAATATAGACAAGTATATTCCAGCAGGTTTCACAGCCAGATTAGCAAATTACATTTAAAGGATATAATTTTGGAAATTAAGAATACAAAGTGGCCTGGCATTTGTCATACATATGCTAAATGTACAGGTCTGACCCCGAGTTCTGCAGTTTGGAGCAGTATGATGAGCACCTGACGGGCTGTCTTGCAAAAATCCTTCACTTTAATTAAACCGAATACTGCAAACCTCAAAGGATTGATGCATACTCAGTATAGCTCAGGCAGTTCACCTAAAGTGAGATTACAGCCCTCAGGTTATACAGGTTCTAATAAAGTTTCTGTCGCATTTAATACATCACCATTCACGGAATGTACTGTGTTTTTTGTTTGCTTTTTTTTTTTTGTTAATCAGGTTCTCAGTGGGTTTGCCCCATGACTCACTTTTACATTCTCATGCAATGCAACAAAGAGTTACTTTAACCACTCTGGTTCTCCTGGGCTGGGAAAATTCACAGGTGAGTATGTCATATTGTTTGGCATGAACAGCAGCTACACAGTTCCTTTATTTAGAGTAATTAATCCAGCCTGCAAGTAGTGGTGTTTTCCACAATCTGTACCATTAAATGAGAGCCTAGTTTTGAAAAGTGATGCTAGTTCCCCAGTTGCATTCTTGGCTAAGGCTGGGCATGTAACATCCCACAAGGTCATTTAAGGGAAGGAAATACCTCATGTTTCCCAACATCATCAGTTCAGGCATGACCTGATTTTGCAATCTTGCTTATATTAGGCAATTCCCTTGCATGTCATAGGATTATTTGCAATAGCTCATGCTACTTGCTTTGAAGGATGCTGACCTTGAATCTAAATTATCTGCTCCCTAATAACCTTCACTGTAGGAGAGGAAACAATCTTTCATAGAAAATTAGAAGAGGAAGATGATCTTGGAAGAGCACATTCAAATAAACTCCAAATACTTGTTTAATAGAGTAAGAGGTCAGCTCCCAAGAAGAATTTGCATCCACAATGCAGTCATTGCCATTATATAATACCTAGCAAAAATATTTACTGCAATGGAAGTGTAGAACACAGGGTTAATAATCATTGCAAATGTTCTTTGCTGGATGCCAAACCAGCCCAAAATAAAGCACTCACTGTGCATTAAACAACAGCATCTAATGGTGGCATCCATGGGGTCAGATAACATTATTGCTTCAAGTTCTTACTTTGTGGATGCATTTTTGGCCTTGAATCCCTCTTTACAGTATAAATTGCCAGCTTAAAGGGCACTTTAAAAAGCAATCTTTTGAACAGGAGTGGGAAGAGCATTTAAGCAGCTCTAAGGTCCCCATAGACACAGTGGTGGTGGAAGCTGTCAGGGGAATGTACTAATAGCCCCCAGAAATGCACTATGATTGCTGTTCTCCTTGATTCAGTTTTAAACTCCCCCCTCTCAGGCCATAAAAGCATAGGTCAAGTCACCCTGGCCACAAAGATCAGATATGTTCTCTGCAGCATTAACTTCAAGAGGGTTTTCATTTTTCAGACTTTTTTCTGACTTTGAAATGAAACCTTGCTTTTTATTTTTGTTTTAATAGAAATTTTCTCTAGGAATCCTTGGAGAGAGTTATTGTACATTACTGCTACTCTCTGGCTCAAATTTTCTCTTGTTGTAGAGATTTAAATGGAGCTTTGCCAGCTTACAGCAATAGAAGATATATTCCCATGAGTTTTACATCATGAAGTTTTATTGCTGATGTTGATTCCTAGGGTTACCACATACCTGAAGAACTCTAGGCAGAAAACCAAGAACTTCATATGATATTAGTTCTGTTTGCTGCACATGAAACTTCACTGATTTTAGATATCCTCAGGTTTATATTGTCTATAAAGTGAACACTAGCAGGAAAGTATCTCAAATTACAAACACAAAGGAGGAAGCCTTACCTTAATATTTTCTTGCAGGGAAATAAGGATAGGCTCTTTCTACAACATCTGATTTGGTAACAGATACAGGAGTATTGTGTCCGGGATTATGAATGAAATAAATTGGATTAAATTATTAAATTGAATCTTCTATTAAAGCACAAGAAAAATCATGTTGCTTTAGTTAATGAAGTAAAAAGAGCAGTTAACCTTGTAATGAATTAATGAGTTGTGTTGGAAAGGTTTGTAAAGTAGATAATAAGGAAGTTGTAGCAGCAAGTGTCCTTGAAAGACATCTGTGAAGTTGTGTTTTGTAGGGCATTTGACAAGTTAACTTTTGACAGCATTGCATGTAACGACACTGTAGAATATGCATGATGTAATTGTTTAGTTAACCAATGAGACCTGTTAGTGTTGTGTAAGGTTGGGCATGCAATCAAGGGGTATGACTTCTAAATTTGGATGCAAGGGGGGTGTTTTGTGGGCAAGCAAACCAACATATCTGAGGATTTGAAAGAGAAGGCTTTGTGGACCTGAAAAGAAAGATCTGAAAACTCTTTCATTTGCTCCTTCTAAGTCAGAGCAACTTTGTCATAACAAGCTGCTAAGATTAGCTTCTTAGAATATCTGTGCATATGCTTTGAACTGGAATGAAAAATTTACAGCTTGTTGGTTTTAACAGGAAAAAAACCAGTATTTCCTACACTAGCTTTAATGCAGCTGTTTAGAAGAATAAACCTAATTAAGGTATATTATTCTATGGTCCATCCTTATTTTGTGTAAGGTAAGCAGTCATTATCTATTTTGAGCTAATTTTATATCAAACCTAAGGCACTAGACCTTAAAATCCCGAAATCCTTTTCTGCATCATGCATATCCCAATTCCAAGGCATTTTGACTGTCCCTTTTTATAAGGGGGATAATCTGCTTTTTATTTTGCTCTCCCACCCATTTGATATATCCTCTCACTTTATCCTCCGCATGCAAAAGCATCTATAACCCTCAGCCCTGTTTATCCCCTCCTTTTGAATAAATTAACCCAATTCTCTGACTCCTGGCAGTCTGAACTCAACTTGGGTTGCAGCAATCCCTCAGTAGAAAACCCACTTTGCTAACACTACAATGCAGAAAAATCTACAAGTAAGTTTTTCTCCTACTCTTTGAATATTCAACAGACCCCTACAAACCCCTGCATCTTTCCTCACAACCTTTCAGCAGATCACATGTGACTCCTTTTTCTCCCTTCTTGAGTCCTTGGTGCTACAATATCCTTGTGAGCAGTAACAGCTCGCAGTTGGCTAAAAAGCTGCCTTACAGATTCATTTTCCTGTTCAATGTGTACCTACTGGGACACCATGCTCCCAGCCATGGCTCCCCACAGAACTTATATCAAACTCAGGAGAGATCACATGTGAAGTAAAAGAGGCTTTAGCTTTTTTCTTTCTTTTTTTCCCCATTATGGATTTGTGTTTCCCCTGCTGAGCTCTAAAGCTAAAGAAAAAAGAATCAAGCTGAACCCTCATATGAAATGACACTGTGACACGTTACTTCTGCATGGATAGTCCTCAAATGATGGGAAATCATCATGCTTTTTAGTTATATACTGCACAGTTTCTGGGAATTTCAGTCAAGAAGCTGGATGCTACATTCCTATACATGGCATTGTTTGGAGGAAGGGGGGAGGAAATCAGTCATTTTCCATATTTGGATCTGAGCAATCCACAAGTTTTTTCATTAGTGAGTATCTACAGATTAGGGTCTCTAGCGGCATTGTAACCCTGAAGGATATTGCATCAGATGTGGAATTTCCAATTTGGCTGTTGTTGCCTTTTTCCTGTGTTGTTATTTTTTTCTTTTCTTTTTTCTTGCGTGTGTGGTTTGGGTTGGGGTTTTTTGGCTTTTTTTGTTTGTTTGGGAGTTTTTTAGTGGGGGTTTTTTGTTTGTTTGTTTTGTTTTTTTAATTTTATTGTTATTTTCTCCTGAATTTGAAGTTTAAGAGGGATGACACGATTTCTTCTCCTTCAGTTCTTGGTCTACTTCCATGCTTGGTTTCTGGTTTTGCCCTTCACTTGCACTGTGTGGATGCCAGATGCTGGCATTCAGAGACTCTCTGCTGTCTGCTCTATGGTGATTGATGGGACAATTCACGGAATTTCAGCTGCTGCTGAAAATGGGAATTTAAGTTTGGGTGTCATTGCTCTTTCTTACCTTTGTTCACCTCCTTGAGTGTTTTGTTTTAAGGAGGCAAAGAAGGTACACTTTAGTTTGAGGTGTTTTAATTACTTGCTCTAGATTAAGAGCATATAGACCACCTATTTATTTTGCTTTCCTCTCCTGAATCGTTTACAAGGAATTTTTCAAAATGTCTACAGAAGAAGCTGAATATATTTTTGGTAAAAGAGATCTAAGGGGAGCACCTGCTTATGAAGACAGTTGTTGCAGAGACTGGAGCCCCTTTTTTCTGCTATTTGAGTTCATTAAAATATTTCAGAATGGGTAATGTATTGTAGGAACTTCTGAGCCATATAATTGGTCACTTGTTTATTCTTATGCAGAATGTGTATATACAGGGTGCAGAATGCTATCACCACAAAAATATACATGTGATAATGAAAATTTTTATAGTGCTTATATCAGAACACGTCGCTGTTTCTAGAAGAGAAACTGGGGCACGAAGACAAGATCCCCCAGGTTGCTTAAAGTCACTCAGCAAATCTCTTTTAGAGACCAGGAATGAACCCAGATTTCTCAACTCCTCATTCAGGATCTCCTTTAGCTCAAGTGTAAATGAACACAGAGGGCACTATGCTGTGGAGAATAAGACCCCAGATGTAGACAGAATTGGATATCTATATTAAAACAAATAATTTTGCCTTGCCTTGCCTTGCCTTCCCTAGCCTTCCCTTCCTTTCCCTTCCCTTGCCTTCCCTCCCTTACCTTTCCCATGCAGTGCATATGAGAAAGTTAGTTATGTCACACTAGGTAAAACCATGTCTGCTTTTGTGACTCTACCCACTAAGGTTGCACCCCTGCCCAAAGCATAGTTTTGTATGTCTTGAGCTGGAAAGCAAGTGAGTGAGGAAAAGGAAGAGAGCCATTTCAATGACAGTGTTTAGCAGTAGTAAAGGTGATGGAAGGAGTCTGCAACTTTGCTTTTTATTTCCTCAGTTGACACATTGCTTTCTGTTTCTTTCTTGTCGTCTTTTTCTTCTCAGCACTTCCTACCGCTTTATTCATAAGCGAAATGTGACTGGAAATGCCAGCTCAAAAATATCATGCACAAAAATCTGATGCTTCTTTGTGTCTGTGCTGGCTGCCTGTGACATCTCACTCGTTGCCCTTGTAGCTCACTGCTGTTTTTTCTTGCAGTCATGCTAACTGAATTTACATGCTTCAGTGTTTCCAGGACCACTGCTGTCCTTCACTTGCCCAAGTGGCACTACGTAGAGCAGGAGGAAATGGAAATGTTACAGCTGTCGTAGCTGCCCTTGCTGCCTGGATTTTGGAAAAGAAACTGCATTAGGTAGTAATTATTCTTGTTTCCTCTCCTTATTTTATTCTTCCTTCTCTCTCCTTCTGACCTTTTTAAATGTTAGGGAACTCCAGTTTCAGCCTGTCCCTCTCCTCTATGTGTCCCTGGCTGGAAAAAGATGTAGAAAAATCAGAGATGTTTTGTATAGCAAGAGACCAAGGATATATGATGGCACAGACTCTGTCCCTTCAAGGGAGCACAATGAACCTGGAAAGATTTCAAACAGGAAATATACACAATGCCCTAATATAGGGATAATATAGACCAGCACACTCCCTTACACTTCCTAACTGCTGCACTTTTTGAAATTCAGAGCACAGAATGACTATAAGTTCTTCATACTTATTCCTAGAAGTCAAGACTATGTCTTACTTTGTAAACTTTTTATAAACAGGTACAACTGAGCAAAGCACTGTACCGTTGCTCAGAAATAGCAGTTTCTAGTACTGCTGCTGGTTTACTGATGCCCCCTAAAGCTGCCTATATCAAAGTATTAGACCTGGTATTAGACACAGGCATGGAAGTGTCTGAGCAGCACAGCACATACAGCACAGGCATTGCTCAGAGCACATAAACTCCTTATCCATGTCTGAAATTCTTCCTTCTGCCAAGTTGGCAGAAAGATTGAATGGCAACCAGGTGCACAAATCTGCATATCATCAGGCTTAGACTAAATACAGATAGGCAGTAGGAAGGTTTCATACCTATTCACAGGAGTAAAACTGCAGCACCAGCCCTCTGATAAGAAATACAGAAGCAAAAGTACACATTAGTAGGAGTATGGAATTTGAGCAGCTTATGAAGGGTAGTGTGTAATATGCCAAAGCTGACAGAAACCTGCATCTGATGACCTGCAGGGAGATTCCTTTTGGTTTTAAGACTCAGTGAATGATAAAGTCTCTGCATAAATTTACAAAGAGCTTTTTATAGTGAAAGGGGAAAGGAGCGTGAAAGTGTAGACTCTGAAATGTCATCAGGGATGTTACCACTGATGTTGTCTGTGGAAGATAAAAGCTGGTAGCAACCCATACAGTGTGTAAGACAGGACAAGTGGGAGGGTGTCTGATCTATTGGACTTACTCTCTATTTTATGAATAGTCATGCTTCTCTTTCCCTACTTCATTACTCTTCTGAGTAGTTTACATGTAGAACTTGCATGTTAGACAGTAAGCATGATCTCAGCACTTATCACTCGTCTCTTGACCATTGTTTCCCTCATTTTTCTTTTCAAGACTGGCATTCCATTTCTGTTAGAGAAAAAAATCAAAGTCTAAGTAGGGAAAGGTAAACAGTAATGCACTGTGAGAAAGGTGTGTTTAGTGACTTGAACATAGTGACTGACTCTGAATTAGTCATATCCTTTTCAGGAAGAAGAATTCAGTATCCCTGGAAAAATCAATGGAAATGTCTGCTCATTTCATATTGAAAACAGGAAAGTGCAATGGTTGACTGACTGAGTAAAGAAAAAGAGGATAATAAAGAAAATATGTCTTTATACAAATCAGTGATAGTATCATTTTGAATGCTGCATACAAGTTTTGCCTACTTATCTTAGGAGAAAAAGGGTGCAAAGAGAATGCATAGCAGAAGACCAAAATGCATTAGCAGGGGCATGAAGAGAAAGGAAAGACAAGACACTTTGCGCTCATCTAGTGTTCAGAAACAGCCCAATGCAGAATTCTTCAGGCAATTGAAATGAGCAACAGAAACTACCCCACAGAGATGTTTCCTCTCTGTTCCTGAGGCTGGCCAAAAAATCAATCAAAGCTGATCTCTAAAGCACTATCCAGGCATTCCCTGAAAATACATTAAATGCATCGCACACTGTCTGTGCACACATCTCCATATTCTTGCCTTGTTGTTTGGGGCAAGGGGCTCAGTAACCTTTGTACCATCACCACTAACTCTGGTATCATGGAAAAGCTACACTATGAGGAAATGCAGGACAGAGGCAGAGCCAAATATGGAGGACAGGAGAGACCTGCACTGAGCTGTAGATGACAGACAGCACAGCCCAAGGTTGATTCTCTCACTGCGACTCTTCTTTTTTGGCAGGATTACAGGGACAGTGGCAGCTGCATAAGTGTATCCTCTGCAATGAAACATTGGTAGGTCATGGGTGGTGGTTAAATGTTTTTAGTCACAAACCTCTTACAAATGACTGGACTAAGGACTCCTCAGGACTGTAGCACTTGTGCTGTTGATGCTCACTGAGATTTTCTGCAAACGTTGGTTTTCCCCGGTGCAAATTTTTTTCTCTGATAAAGAATAGTAAGGTTCAAAACCAGATATCCCCTACCTGAATAAGACTAACATTATTATTGCTATTATTATTACTATTATTATTGTTATTGTTTATTGTCATTATAATTATTAAATTAGGAATAGAAAGACTATAAAGCTCTTAGTAAAGGTCCCAGTGTGCCTGTAGCAGGTGAATTGGGAAAAGGGAGGGAGCACATCTTGTAGATGCTTTTGCTCTGTGAGCTTGGGGGTGTCCTTCACACCAGGCAGCAACACTTCAGCAGAGAGTGAATGAAGGTGGAAGCATATTTATTTCCGTAAATCCTGGCATCTGTCCCCGCTTCTTTCCTTCAGCTAAAGGAGTAGTCATGGAAACAGCCAAGGACAGCCTTGTTCCAACAGCAAAGGTCCCATCCATGGGGCGAGGAGAGACACAGAGAAGGGAAAAACATCTGGGGTGACAGGGTCATCCTTGAGTATATTTAGTAAGTGTCATCAAATCTTTAATTTCACACAAAACTGGAAGGGACAAGAGAATCCTAAGTTTAGCGCCTCCTCTAAAGGAGACCTGAGGCAATTTTGCTGGTTTTGCTTTATGTGAGAAAATGTTCAAAAGAGCTGTTGTAATCTATCATGTCAATAACTCACAGACAAAAGGTGTCTAATAATATGCATTGACAGAACAGCCTGTAATGGCTGTGTGGGAACCATTACATTTATTATTATACCAGTGACCCGTAGACTATGGAAACATTTATTTCTTTCCACAAAAAACTTTACTATTCTTTTAAGTGCCATGAAAAGGAGATGAAATGAGAAAAAAGCAGCCATATTCAGCATATTAAGAAATAAAATACATTTGAACCACTTTCTATTCAGTCCCTGTTCACATCCTTAATAGAAACAATTAATGTGCCAAAGTATCTAGGCATATATATCCGGCACAGATAACACTGCTTTCTGCATTCATGTCTTTTAAAATGAGGTGAGTGAAAGATGGGAGTAAAGTACATATCTTTGACCTTGACTTTGCTAATATAAGCACGCAGCAGAGTGTATGTATAGTATATTTTAAAGAACCCTTGCACACTTTTCCCCAGGGAGTGCAGAAGGAATAGAAAGACCTGCACATGACAGATGCTAATCATGTCACACTTGTGTGCACCTTCCAGATACTATGGTGATGAGGCTGTTTAAGTCTCCAGATAGAATGAAGCACAGATATTTGTGCTGAATAGCCTGACTTTTCACAATTTAAAGATGACCCTTCACATATTTTTCCTATAGGTTTGCTATGTTAATATTTATACAGGGAGGTATTAATAAACAGTGGCCTTTCATAAGTAAGTATTCAGCAAGTAAAACCCATTGTCATTCATCAGTGGGAAGGGAAGGTATAATAGAGTTCAGTGTTTTAAAATCTATGCACACATAGTTTAATTTCCCAGTTTTCCCTGGGGCCAGCAGCATGGATTTTTATCTCAGTGCAATGAGGTCCTTAACAGTAAAACAGCTGGGTATACAAGTAAAATAATGTATAAATGATGCAAATATGAATAAATATTACAGAGTAAACATAGTGATTAGGATCTCCTTTCCAGCTGCAGTGTTGTGCTCTCTTTTTCTCACCCCTAAAACTTGCCCTAACTATACCTCAAACAGCAGCAACTGTATAGAAAGCCAGAACAGCTCTGATGTTCTTTTTCAGCTTTCAGTCCATGCTTTTATTCTTTTTGACTATTTATCTTTGAGTTCTGAAGATGAAGGGGGGAAGTGGGAGGGATCATGAGAAAGTGGTAGAAGGTTAATGTTCATAAGACTCTGAAGGCTATCATTTCTTTAAAGTGCAAGTTGTACTATATATACTTCTATCCTAAGAGCACGAGAAATGCTTGTATTTTCATGAGCACATAAGACATCTGTAAACATTCAGAGATTAGGCTTGGGTAAGTCTACACCTTTGAAAACTGTCCTAGTGTTACAGCACTTTGAATCATTATTATATTAACAATTCACATCGTTCTAATAAACTGACTAATTTGTGGTATTCTGAATGTCCTTTCTGATTCCCATTAAAGTCAATGTCAGTTTTCCCTTTGAATTCAGTGAGAATACCCAACAATGATAGCTATTAAGTATCTCTTCCACTGTTACAGTAATGAGCAAGGCTAGAGTGAGAACCCAGTCCTGAAAAGCTAAAATCCTATACAGACAAAAATATTGAAAAAAAATTAAAATAAAAAACGTGATAGGGTCCCATTCCACAGATGGAGGGCAAAAATATCAAAGAGAGATTTATAGCACATTTACACAGATGGGTGCAACCAGAATCAGCTGTGGTGCAGAAGCCTCATTGCTGCATTAGTTAATTGTGAGTGAACTAAACAGGATTTTGACAGTCTTTCTTGGGTGAATCTAGTTGTGGCCTCTTCAAACTTTACTGACAGCATCTGTCTTCTTTACACTTCTAACAGAGATTATTGCCCCTACATCTGGCTCAGCAGATGTGCTTGTGCGTCAGCTACTCCATTTCACAGTTCAGCATCTTAGCTTCAACCCCACTGAAAGCAAGTATATCCTACGGTACGGAAACGTGAGATGGGCTGGCCAAGACACAGGTGTGCATCTGTGCCTGTGCAGCTTACTACTGGGGCAGTGACTTCTGCTGGAGGAGTAAGACAAACATAATAATATCTGGACATTCCTGAAGCAGAAGATGTCTGTCAGCATGGAGACATTTGGGCATGTGGGTTCCAGATGGGAGATGGTTTACGTCCACAGGCTCAGAACACTGGCAGAGAAGCTCCTGTTTGCCTCCTCCCATTCTCTTGAGCACACCTACATATATTGTCCAAGGTGACACAGGAAGCCATGGCAGAAACCCAGCTTTAATCATCCCAGTTTCCACAAGACCTTGAGCTCTTGAAAAACAGACCACATTGAAGGGATGGATTTTCAGAAGGAGAACAGCATGTCTAAAATCCCTATCTCTCCCCCATTGGTATACATATGTTCACTGGCTTGTATATCCCTTCAATAGTGAAGCCAATCTCACTGTAGCTGTACACATCCCTGTATTTTCTCCCTCCTTTACATCCCTAACTGTTTTTCTCCTAAGGTTGAATTCTAAATGGTGGGAAGGACAACCTCAACAGAGACTTTAAATTCCCTAAGTACTCCTTTTCTGTAGAAAGAACATTTGAAGGGCCCAAAGTAATATTGAGCTCTCCAGGCAAGGTTTGTCAGAGTTTACATTTGTTGTGAACTGAGAGTGGGATCGTGAGGTTTTATAATTATGCTTTATAAATATTTGCCACAACTTTGGTCAGAGGTGCCTTCCCCTCATTTGGAGTCAATGTGCATTTTCTCTCCTTTCCTTGCAATCCCCCAAAGACTTGCTTCACCTCACACACCCTGCTCGCCTCCCCATCTGTCTATTTTCAGATTAGCCACAGCCTCCGATTTGGCTCACTCATATTTTCTCAAAGGAATCAGGAATAACTCTCACTCCAGCAGTCCAAATAATAAGCAAATTCTCCTGAAAGTAATTTTGGTTTTCAAGTCTGAAATCTCCTTATTTTAGTCTGGAGTTTGCACAAAGTCCTTCTTTCTCCATCTGCTCCAGGCCTTTGCATTGCAACACTCAGAGGTGGCTCCAAGTGGGAATAATCTGGATCCAGGGTGGGTCTCCTCAGACAATGTAAGATGTTTGGGTCTGCAGTTTTAGTCCATCTATCATGGAAAGCATTTTTTTTGACAGTGCACCATCTGGAACTTTTGACATTCATGTTCATTCCACACTTGAACCACAAGCTCCCTGTTTGATCTTGGGGAATTCATATGATACGACCATGATTCACCTTGTCATCCTTCATATCTATTTATAGCATAACCCCATGGGACCGGAAACATCCCTTCCTATGTGTACATCACACTTTGTGTTACACTGCATCTGCAATAGCACTGACCTGACCTCTGCTAAAGCTAGTATCATGCAGATAATAAGGGCACAAGGAGAATACATGTTTACTATTTTATTTCTTGACTACTTTTGTACCTCAGGTTGTATTTTTTCCATCTCTTCCCACAACATTATCCTTCAATTTCTTCCTGCAAGGCAGTAATGTGCCTGAGTCTGTAATGCATTATCTTCTCATAAAGGGTTATGTAATATTTTATATGCAGGATGCTGTATGAAAATAAATCGCATTACTGTACTGTATTAGGAAACTTTATCATAGACAGAAGGCATATTGCATCCTGTTTTTCTTGGAGGCTGAAACAATGAAACAGTATTAGGGATGGATGTACACATCAGATGCTTGCCGGGGGGAGCCTTGGGATATTTGTCATTTAAGTTGCTAAATTCCATCGTTACTTAATATTCTAATTAATTCACAAATAGACTAGATATAGCCTTTTTTTTCCCTTGGTGGTTGTTGCCAAGGGGTTCTGCATCAAACACGAGGCTGTCTTTTTACTGCAAGGTAAAATACATAATGTGGGTGATCATGTCTTGACTGCACATAGCTCACCTCACAGTAATCCTAACATGCCTTCTATTCAGTGCTTTATATTACCTCCAATTAGCCCAAGTCTCCTACTTGCCTACAGGTAATAACTTCTTAAGCAAAGAAGACAAGTTTTGAGCTTTTACTCGGCTGCTTATAAGATGGGGTAGCTTTATAACAGTTTTATGACTGTTTGATAGAAGCTAGCCAAACACCCCAGCAAAACATCTGTACGTAGGTAGAGCATGAGACTTGGTCCACCAAAAAATATTAAGAGCTTTTTCTGAATTTGATCATATGAAATATTGCACCATTAAAAACCCCAAATTGATGAGAGTTCCTACAGTCGAGGTAAGGCCTAAAAGCGATATGTCTCCCTGCCTTGTGGCTATTGTGAACAAAACATTGACAATCTTCAAATGTTTCACTTTCATACATGACAAATAGCCATTCACAGATGAATCTTAGCAGGTTGCGCTGCCTCTATTGAAGACTCAGATCTCCTATATCAGCCTCTCGCTACAGTTCAGGTGGCTCATAAATACTGCCCCTTCCCCCACTCTTTGTTCCTGTGAATGCCAAAATGACTGAACAGACTCTAGGTGAAGTAAGTCCTGGAGTTTAAACTGAGTAAAACTAGACCAGAAATTTTACTACTGTAAGTAGAAAAAGCTCTGTCTGGGTCCGTGAAGTTTCACCTCTACACCCTGGGTGACCTCTAAGTACATATTTTCCTCCCACCGTACTTGCTATGAATATACTAACGAATTTCTAGATTAAATGCTCTGTATTTTTTACATGGTGATGATTTCTGGTTATTGACTTGATACCTGTTTAACAGTGATGTGGTGTAGATGCAGCTAGGGGTTTCCTTCACTATCATGTGCAGTGCTTGTAATTCATTGGCTTTTGGGCTGATGTTTGTTAGTCTCCTAAAAAACCACAGAGACTTCAGCTCATTTTTTAACTCTTCCACATATAACTGTTTGTTTATAGTTTGGTTCATTTTTGGGCAAGCATGGGAACTGAGTTCTTTTTGCAGGTGCAAAATAAGCACAAACAACATGTAAACAGATGGTCCAACATCCTTTTCCCCATCATTGTTAAAGCCAGGCCTTTTCAGACAATCATTCTTCTGAAACAAGTTAGGGAAATGTTTTCTGTCTTGAAAATAAGCCAAATACTCAACACATACACATAAAGCACTAATAGATTCCAATAGCAAAAGGAAAAATCCAAGTTAATTAATCTCTTGAAACTATATTTCTTGGGGACATTAAGTGAAACCCTTTATCAGTGAAGATCCACTCCCAACCTGGCAGACTGTATTTGGTTTTTACTATAAATTCATACAATATTTCAATTTTCATTTGTCTGTTTATCTATCTAGCTACCTAACATCTATATATCTATATGTGTGCATGTATATGTATGCATACATATACATTTCTTTGTATTTCATAGGATCATAGAATACCAGGTTGGAAGGGACCTCGAGGATAATCTGGTCCAACCTTTCTTGGCAAAGGCACTGTCTAGACTAGATGTCCCAGCATCCTGTCCAGACAAGTCTTCGAAGTGTCCAGTGTGGAGGAATCCACCACTTCCCTGGGGATATTCTTGCAATGGCTGCTCTCATTGTGAGAATTTTCCTCTAGTGTCCAACTGGAATCTCAACAGGAGTAACTTGTACCCATTACCCCTCATCTTCTCCATGTGTCTTCTTGTGAAAAGGGAGTATCCATCTTTTCTGTACCCACCTTTTAATTACTGGAACATGGGGATAAGTTCTCCCCTGAGCCGTCTTTTCTTTATGCTGAACAAACCCAGTTCTCTTAGCTTTTCCTCATACAGCAGGTTTCCCAGTCCATTGATCATGTTTGAAACCCTTCTCTGGACCCTCCCCAGCCTGTTCACATATTTTTGTATAACAGGGATCAAAACTGAACACAGTATTCCAGGTGTGGCCTGACAAGCACTGGCAATGACACCTTTATCTCTGCTAGTGATGCCCTTGTTGATGTAATCCCGCATTCTGTTGGCTTTCTTTGCCACAGCAGCACACTGTACACTCATATTGAGCTTGCTGTCCTTCAGGACCCTCAGGTCCCTTTCCACAAGCTGCTCCACAGCCTGGTAGATCCCAGTCTGTGCTGCACTTGGATTGTGTTTGTCCAGGTGCAAGACCTTACACTTGTCCTTGTTGAAATTCGTAAGGTTCTCGTTACTCCTCTATTCCAGCCTATCCATGTCTTCCTGTAGGGTGGCTCTCCCTTCCAAAGTGCTGATTTCCCCATGCAGTTTGGTATCACCAGCAATAAAAAATATAAAATATTAAAAAATATGTGTTTGGGCTTATTTTTTTATTTTTTTAATATTTTTTATATATTTATATTTTAGTGGCAATAAAAGACCATGCTTGGTCCTGGGATTCAGCATGACTTTACAACTGGTTCTAGACTAAACCCGCTTCCTTCTTACTCTTTTCAGCTTCTTCTTTTTCCATTCTTTCTGTCCAGCTATAGGGTTTTTTTGCAACCTGTTATTTGGTTCTCTTTTCATTCAGACAAACTCAGCACAAACCTATAGAATAACATTTCCTTTTTTTTTTTTCTTTCTTTGTTTGCACTTCACTTCCAGCTGTGAGCTGAGGTCAGGGTACCATCAGCAGCTGGAGCCGTGTTAAGCTAACGACATGCTGAGGGAAGAGGTACGTTCACTGTGGAGCATTAGGAATCAATATTTAAAAAAAAATCCCCTTGAAAATATGGCTCTGGCTGCTCTCTCTCCATTTAGAAACCTCCTTCTGGCTTTTTAATCCCACTACTTTTGTGCTAGATCTGACATGGACATGACAGTTTCTTGGGATTACAGATTGTTTCTTCAATGTCAGTGAGCTTCTTATGCTAGATCCCTGGTGGTCTCAACAGCATTTTCTGTTCCTGACCTTGGAGAAACTTTATAGCATGTAAGACTGGATAGCTGAGTCTCTCACACATGCTGAAGTCTTGCAGTGGGTATTGATGAACAGAACAGGGCCTGCACATAGAGAAGAAAATGTTTCGTGTTCAAATGAACATCAGATGTACAGGAAGATTTTCTTTCAAATTTTTTATTCAGCATCAGACTTCCTCTATTTCCTTCCTTTAACATGAATCAGAGCTTGTTTGTTTTCAGTATATATACATATATTCATTTATTCCTTCATTCATTCAGGTTTATATGGAAATTTTCATGCCATAATGCTTTAGTATTGAAGGAAAAAAAAATCAGTAATGATGGTACTGCTCCTGCTTCTTTTATGCTATAAACTGCAGTTCTGGAGGCTTCTTACTGGAAGAGTGAGTTAGTGAGACAACAATGGATTATTCAGAACAGTATTTCTATTTCAGATTGGATTTTTGATTTAGGAACTTTGATTTAGGAAGCTCTTCCATGCCTAGTGTTCTGTACTGTGAGAATATTGCATGCTTTTTGACAATTTGAAAAAAGTATCCTTCTGCAAAAATAATAAAATGCAAATAGATCTACTCTGTCTCACCTTTTTAAACACTGGCTTTTGTTGTTGTCAGAGTAAGCATATTTTCACTTGAGTCAAAAATAGTTGGTGAACCAAGTGTTTAACAGTTGTGCTACTTAATGAAAACATCATGTCATGAGAAATTTGTTTTTGCCTTTGTCCCTCATTTCATCCAGAAGAAGGAAAAACATTCTTAAGGGATTTTGAAGCTAGAACAGTGAAGTAATTCTGCGACATCATATAGGAATGTGTGTACTGAAAATAAGTCTAAGAAGTGAGACATTTTATTAAATATCAAAAATTGCCAAGGAATGAGTGAGGAAAAAATCATACAGCCCATCAGAGATGGAGACTGGCTTTGCAGTCATTTTCACAGACTCATAGAACCATAGAGTAGTTAGGGTTGGAAAGGAACTTAAGATCATCCATATCCAACCCCTTGCAATGGGCAGGGACACCTCACACTAAACCATGTTACCCAAGGCTCAGTCCAACCTGGCTTTGAACACCGCCAGGGATGAAGCATTCACAACTTCCTTGAGAAACCCATTCCAGTGCCTCACCAGCCTTACAG